>WNWK01023863.1:0-30500 GCA_009830355.1 Cherax destructor | reverse complement strand
TACCTCTCTGAAGGCAACTTGTCACACCAGGCTGAACCTTCTTAAAACCCTCGCACATCTTTCATGGGGGCTGATCGTAGAACTCTCCTTCGCTACATTCAGCCCTAATTTTGTCGAAACTCAATTATGGTGACCAGATATATTCGCGGCCTCCCTGCTACTCTTTCCATCCTTAATCCCATCCATCACCAGGGATTACGCATGCCTTGGTGCATTTCGTTCTTCCCGGTTGAGAGCCTCTATGTAGAAGCGAACATTCCATCCTTATCCGATCGTTCGCTATTTTGTTCGCTCTCATGACCTCCGCAATCCTTCCATGTATAGGATTGTTACAGATGTTAGGCGCTCTTTATTTGTTCATCGCCCCTGCTTACTTCGTCCCTTTTCTCTTCGTCTACATTCACTCCTGTCTTCCCTTCAGCTCCCACTTCTATATGTTCATGTGACATCTCCCTTTCCCCTGCACCCTTGGGAAGTTCCTGCTGTCCGTGTCTGTTCTATTCCTTTACCTTGCGTGAAACCCCAACTACCTACGGCGGCTTCTCGCTCTTTTTTTCTAGACCATTTCCGTTCTCATTCCATGCCATCGCAGTATACGCCGATGGTTCAAAGTCATCTGACGGCGTCGGATTCGCAGCAGTGTTTCCGGACAGCGTCGTATGAGGGCATCTATTACCCTCGGCTAGCATATTTACGGCTGAATTGTATGCCATTCTTGTGGCACTTATCCGTATTGCATCTATAACAAAAAAGGGCACAATACCGTGACTGGAACAATACACACACAACCCGCACATATAAAAGAGAGGAGCTTACGACGACGTTTCGGCCTGACTTGGACCATTTACAAAGTCACACTAACACACAGAGACGGAGGAAGGGGTATTTATAGGCAGGCAGACAGGGGTTTTCCTTTCTTTCTTTTCTTTTGCCTTGTTTTTGTCCTTCATTTTATTCGCCTTTCCTCCCTCTGTGTTCTCGTCCCACCCTTGCGGGCCGCTAGCCTCATTGCAGTGCTCCTTTCCTAGAATATGACTGTCTCCACTACTACTATTACTACTACTACCACTTCCACTACTTACTCCTTTATTACCCCACTTTCTTGTACCCTCCCCTGTCTGCCTGCCTATAAATACCCCTTCCTCCGTCTCTGTGTGTTAGTGTGACTTTGTAAATGGTCCAAGTCGGGCCGAAACGTCGTCGTAAGCTCCTCTCTTTTATATGTGCGGGTTGTGTGTGTATTGCATCTATGCCTGTGTCACCATTTGTGGTCGTTTCAGACTCCCTTAGTGCTTTACAGGCTAGTTCTTCGTATCCCCCTAGTTCTTCGTATCCACCTTTGGTTACGCCGTATCTTTAGCAAGCATAAAGATATTGTCTTTTGTTGGGTCCCTGGTCATGTTGACGTACAGGGCAATGAACAGGCAGACACTGCTGCGCGGTAAGCAGTACATGACCTTCCAGTTTCATATAGAGGTGTTCCTTTCACAGACTATTTTGCGGTCATTGCTACCCACCTTCGCACCCGTTGGCAACAACGCTGGTCTGACCTGCTGAATAACAAACTTCATTCTATTAAACCGGTTATAGGTTTCTGGCCTTCTTCTTGTCACCAATGTCGAGGTTGGGAGACTACACTCTCCCGTCTTCGCATCGGCCACACTCGTCTTACTCATGGGTATCTCATAGAGAGGCTCCCTGCCCCTCTATGTGAGCATTGTCAGGTTCCAGTGTCTGTTCGACATATTCTGTTGGACTGCCCCCACTATCAACGAGCACGTAGAATTTACCTCCAACGACGTCTTCGCTCTGCGGCCCTTTCTTTACCTTCCCTTCTTGCAGATGGACCCTCCTTTAATCCTGACTCTCTCGTTGACTTTTTGACAGAAACTGACTTACTACATAAACTCTGAAGATTATACCTCTAGCACCTCCCTCAGTCCCTTCTACCTTGATCTCTTGCTACCCTCTATCCCTGCACTATCCACCATCCTCCTGCACTCCATACCCTACTAATCATCCATCTCCCTCTTACAACCCATTCTCCCTGCATCCTGCAATAACCTGCAGCGCTGTATAACCCCTGTTGTTTAGCGCTTCTATTTGATTATAATAATAATAATGGATGAATCCTATTAGGTTAGCATGATACAGTGGATGTATTAGTTTTAGGATTGACTGACTATGGGTTTAAGCCCTTTGTGTGGTAAGTTTAATTAATACTGTACCTTTATTTTCTATTGAGCACATAAAATAGTTTATGGAAAAATATTTAAAAATATCAGTGTTTGTATATTTTGCGTGGGGGAGAGATGCCCTGAAGGCATCTTCACACTCCAATCATGTTTTATCACCATGCCAGGTGGACCAGCTGCCAACCTTACATCTAGAACCTCCTACAATTTTGTAAGTCCCATATATCTGCTCCTAGGTAAGACATACACCTCCCTAGTGGTCAATTATTGTGTGTGTGAAGCTCATAGATCAGGCTAATAGTTACACCAGCCCTTGTTAGCTGTTATTAGCTATAGTCAAACAACCTACAAGTTGTGATCTTTATTATTATTATTATTATTATTATTATTACTATCAAAACTAAGTGCTAAACCCACAAGGGTCACACAGCACTGCAGTGTAGGATATACTAAAGACGTAATATGCTAGATCAGAGACCAGTGAGGGTGAAAAGGACACTGGAGGCAGAGTCAGGAAGGGCAGTTTGGAGTGCTAAAGGGAAACTATGATCAAAGTTTGTGTAATACAGCTGTTGCTAATGTAATCTTTATATATAACTCCATTTTAATTGGTTAATATATAATAATTATAGTAGGATATTAATTTCCCACTTCAAGGATGTTGATTTCCTGCTGACAAGGAACTCTTCATGCAAGGACTTATTCTTCCTTGGATCAAATAGGAATGACTCACATTCCCCAGGTACTATGTGTCCCATATGATTTTAGGGCTTCCCTCTATTAAAAAAATTCCTGATTTTTGTTTTTCTCAGTGATTAGAATTGATATTTTTCTCTCGTGATGTTCACTAAATTTTTAACTTAGGAAACTTATTATTCACCCCCTCCCTCCCATTACCAGTAGCTAAGATAAATAAATATGTACTTTATTTCCACATAATTCACAGTTTTTACAAAATTAGTTGCATTTAATAGCACACGTGGAAAGTCTCGTTATGTAGAGCATTTCGGTCAAGCTAAAACCTAAAATTAATTCAGATGCATTTGAAAATTTTTTGTACTTTATGCCACTCCCTGTGGTCATGTTTTTACTACAGTATTGTCGTTTATTGAATAATTAGTTCAAGGTGTCTTTCAGATTGATGGTATTTTGTAAGACCCACCTGCCTGCCTATCTCCAAGGATGCTGCCCTGATGCTGGTAAAGGGCTTTTGTTCCAGAGAATTTGATCTGATCTCTCCCTGGATCAAGTCTGTTTGTGAATCATATCACTGATGTTGGAGACTGTTAATCTGCAAGTAATTATTATTAGGCAATTATTATGTTATTGGGAAAGACTACATCTGTAGGGGTGACAGTGTTTGCAGATTGGCAACAAAGACACAACTGTAGTGAAGACCTTTGTACAATATTTAATTCAACATTGGGTGTCTTCAGGTACTTAGGAGACATGAGAAACAATGGCTAAAGTAGTTCAGAGGAAGCGATGTCACTTGTTCAAGTATCACATATTTGGGTGTGAGCAAAACTAATTGGGAGTGGAAGGTGCACTGTGGGAGGCCTGCTGGCCCATGTTCAGCTTACTATGGAAGTCGACAAAGTAAACATCCCATTGTCATTTTTGGTGGTGTTAGTTTAATGATTCCAGGCATCTTCTAAATTTGTCGTGTTCCTGGTACAGTAGGTTGGCTTTGTTCCATACCAAGAGATGTGCAGGAGCATTGCAGCTGTGCAGGTGTTCTTTGTGTCATCTATTTCAAGAGTGTAGAGTGTACCTGTGTTCCTGTAAACAGACTGGTAGTATTCTGGCTGCCTCATCGATGTATACCTGGTCACAACCATCAGACAGAATTCTGTACACTCCTATATCCTTGCATTTGGTATACGCCATCAAGGTCCTTGTGAAATCTCGTATGGCCTTTGTAGTGTCCACATCGACATTTGTGTCAGCTTTAATGTTTTATGGGAACAACCACCACAAGCAGATGTTTGGATTAGCAATGGATTCACCCCTGAGTGTTGTCCTGGCAAATTTGTACTAAGAACAACTGGAGAAGGACCAATTTTGTGATATACTACCACACAGCTGGTTAAGGTATATACAGTGGTACCTCGAGTTACGATGGTCCCCAAAATCGCCCTTTTATGTAAGTTTATTTTTTTAAATGCTTTTGTAAGTATATTTTTGGGGGTGTAAAAGGACTAGTCTATTTTACATTATTCCTTATGGGGATGAATTCGTTTGGTAATGGCACTTGAACAGCATTCTCGAACGAAAAAATATCGTAACTCGAGGTACCACTGTAGATGACATTCTGGTCATCATACCCAAGATGGTTCACCCTACTACAACTCCAAGAGCATTTTAACCAAGTGGAACCATCCATACAATTTACACTGGAAGAGGAAACAAAAATGATAATCTACCTTTTTCCAACATCAGACTCCTAAACAAGATGGAATACTGAAGAGAGCAATATATTGTAAACTTACCAACAATGTCATCTACTTCTTTTCCAACCAGTTTAAAAATCAAGGAGTATTGATTAAGCATTGAGAATCTGCAGTGAGGAATTCCTGGAAGAGGAACTTAACATCAAGAATGCTTTCATAAGCCTTATGTTTCCTTCACATACAACTTTGTAAATGTAAGGCAAAAATATATAAACCGAAATGTCAGCAGGGAAAACAGCACATGGAGATTCATGTTTCCCACAAATATCATTGTGTCCTCCATCCTTCAGAAATCCAGCACTGACTTCATAGTAGTCACTACAAAAACCATACAGGACTTCACAAAGACCTTGACATTTACCAGCCCTAAGGATGCAGGAGTGCACAGAATCCTATGTGATGGTTGTGACTTAGTATACATCAAGATAGCCAGAATTGTTTTGGTCTAACACTAATAATGCCCACGTACAGCATTGCATCTCATGCATATCTCATAGTGAACTAAGATGCCTGGAATCACGTTAAATTAACCAACACCAAACAAAACGGTGAGATATTTACTTTGTCAATGCCCACAGTGCATATGTAGTTGTAAATCATGGTAAACTGAACATGGGCCAGCAGGCCTTCAACAGTGCACCTTCCATACCAAGAGTGGTTTTACTTGTATCCAAACATGTGTTACCTGTACAAGTGATAGTCACTCCCTCTAGACTATCTAAGCCATAGTTTCTCATGTCTGCTAAGTACCTGACAAGGACCAATGTTGGGTTGAACATTGTACAAAGAAAGGTCTTCACTACAGTTGTGTCTGTTACCCTTCCACAGACAGTCACTCCTATGGGTGTGGTATTTCCCAATGACTATAATAATTGTTCACAGAAGTCTTCAGGAAAGAGTAAACACAGGAATACTTAAAGAAATTTACTTCAGCTATCATACAAAGTGAAGAAATGCTAATGAAAAAGATATTAAGTCCCATTCATGGTATTGTAATGAAGGAATCAAGCTTGGCAAAATGCTTTCATACATATACTCCTTGGAGGGAGTAAAGAGTGTAATCATTAATATGTGATGAATTTTAGGTCTGAAGCTTTGCGAGAGGTACACTGGTCAGTGTTGTTCAACTGTCTCCTGGTTTCTGGCTGGCACATTTGCCCTAATCTCATGCAACTCTAGTGCCAAGACTTTCTCTGAGGAAACAATTGGTAACACCAAGACATTTATGATAAATACAACATTTAATGAGGAAATGATTTGGCCATAAAATGCTTGATCAATCCAGTAGAGAGAATAGAAAACAAGATATGTGTAGTGGGGCAGGTCAGGTACTGCATGCACTGGAAGGCAGAGCTAGGCATGGATGTGTTCTGCTTAGACAGGATGTGTGGCATTTCCTAGATCATAAGACTGCCTGTGTTTTGAGTGATGGTGTTGGTAGTAGCAATGAGAGCAAATTCCAGACATCTGTGACACAGGTCAGATTCCCTGGTGACAAGCCTGGCACTTTGGAAGTCCATGAGATGGTTATGGGTGTTAAAGGTGCTAGGTCGTTTCTGGCAATTCTGCTCACATTTACTGGTACGTTTGATGTTCCTAGGTGCTTTCACCATGTATACTTTCTAATATTCAATTCTCTGTGTTATGCATTCCTATTTGTTAATATATTGATAGTGTTGAAAGTCATGTTGGCCATGAGGGTCTTTTAGCAATAAAGTAGTTGACTTTCCCAGAACCCTGTTGAGTTGGGAGAACAATGTACCTATTAGGTGTCTGCCATGTCTAATGGTGTGTTAAGACCTTCATAGCCTTTCTTATACAGTCACTGATTAAATGTGGTGAGTACTGAAGCTTGGAAAAGGTCCTGTGTATACAATATTCTTCAAGGAAGGCAGGGTTTGAAATTTTATAAGCTCTGAAAATTTCAAGTCTGTGATGATTCCTCTCTTAGAGTGTGGGGTCATGGTGTGATAGGTAGTGTAGATCCTTATTTGTGGGTTTCCTGTAGGCTCTGAAATCCAATTTTTGGCTATTACTGCAAAGTAAATAGGGAAGAGTAGGTAATTCTTTTCCTCCTACATGGTGAACTTTGAGCTGATGTTGAGAAGTGCAGTGGTGTCCAGTTGTCTAGGTGTGATTACCAGGATGTTATCCACATAATGCCATGTTATCTTTGGAGGTGTTCAGCTTTCCTCTAGGCTATACATCTTCAGAGAGAGAACACAGTTTATGTGGATGACATCCTGATAATTGTACCTAACCATCTGGACACCATTTTGTGTCTCACCAACTCCATGGAAACCTCTCATCACATTTACCATGGAGAAAGAACAGATTTGCCTACCCTTTCATGATTTACTTTGCAGGAATAGCCACAAATTAGATTTTCAAAGTCTGCAGGAAACCCACGAACAAGGATGAGGCACACTACCCATTACACCATGACCCATGTACTAGGAGTCATTATAGGTTGTTAAGAGCTTATCGAATGTCAAGTTCTCCCTCAAGAATTGCAGTTGTATACACTGAAGCTTTTCCAACCTTCAGTACTCAACACATTACATCAATGACTGGAGAAGAGAGGCTCTTAAGGTCTTACCACTAGACAAAGACTCCTGACAGGTACATTGCTCTCCTGTTGGGACAGCTCTGAGAATGTCTATAATCTTATTGCTAAAAGACATGCATAGCCAATATGACTTTCAACACCATAAAGAACATAGTAACAAACCAGAATGCAATGCACAACACAAAGAATCCAAAGCTAGTATTTACACCATCTAATGTGGGGGAAAATATACATGTGATAACATCTAGGGGAATCAAAGACACCAGTGAATATAAGTACACTTGCCAAAGGAACGACTTAATGCCTGCACCATAACACAAGTAACCATCTCATAGATTTCCAAAGTGCCAAGCTTGTCACCAAGGAACCTGGTGTTGCGATCCCTGAACAAGATAATTGGGTCAAATGGTTGACGGACCATTTGGGTGCTGCACGGCTGCAGCGCCCGGTGTGACGTCACCATAGTTTATGTCAGGGGGTGGAACCTGGCATAAAGGTAGTATGATCCACGACAGCACTGAGTAACATCTTCACTGAGTAGTGACTGGTATCCCAGTCTGCTTTACTACTCAGTTTCCTGCAGTATGGTTTACGTCACTGAGCTGTGGAGATTGCCTTGCTGTACCCCAGCTGCCATACTGAACTCAGCTTGCTGGCTTTGGTGGCCGCACGAAGACCCATGCAGTGACTATGGCTTGTGTGACATGTCACGTGAGACATGCCGCTTGTCTGGCATGGAGTGTGAACCAGCGGAAAGGTGCACGACGGACGCTGTAACATGGAGACAAGGGTGTCGGTGATGACACAGTTGCGAGGGCGTGTCGTGGACCATAGACAAGGGTGTCGGTGATGACACAGAAGCGATTGAGTGTTATGAGAACACAGAGAACAGGGTGTCTGTGATGACACAGTAGCGAGTGAGTGTCGTAGGACACAGACAAGGGTGTCGTTGACACAGAAGCGATTGTGTGTTACAGCAGAAGGGTGTCCTTGACACAGGGTTACATAAAGTGTGAGACATTGGGGCGTTGTTATCATGTGACAGACACCGAGTATGGTAATGTCTTGTGAAATCAAGGTGACACTGAGTTTGTGATATGTTTAGTGTCACTGTTTGTGATATGTTTAGTGTCACTGTTTGTGATATGTTTAGTGTCACTGTTTGTGATATGTTTAGTGTCACTGTTTGTGATATGTTTAGTGTCACTGTTTGTGATATGTTTAGTGTCACTGTTTGTGAAATGTTTAGTGTCACTGTTTGTGATATGTTTAGTGTCTCTGAGTTTGTGGTGTCGTGTGACACTTACGACAGCCTAGTCGTTTAATTAACAATGTGACATTACCATAGTACAAATATTATGCTTATGTACAAAGATCATGCTTTTTATATTTTTTATGTACAGAGAGTACTATTCTTTATATAACATTTTACGAGTAAAAAGAAATATATATATATTTATAAGATAATGTGTCTATTTATTATTATACCCCTGACAAAAACCCTTTATTATTTTATTACGGTATTGCATTATTGGTTATGAGAGCAGATTCCCTTAGAATAACAGGCCGAGTAATCGGATTTGCCATAGCTCTCGTAACTAATATTGTAATATTGTAATACCTGGCCTATGCTGCAGATGCTAATTGGAATTTGCTTTCATTGCTACTATCACCTCCACCACTCAAAGCACAGGTAGTTTTGGAAATATTTGCTATACACATCCTATTAAAGCAGAACACAGCCATGCCTAGTAGCTCTGCCTTCCAGTGCATGCAGCAGCTGACCTGATCCACTATCTATATCCTGTATTTTCTATTCTCTGTACTGGCTTAATAAAGCCCTTTGTGGCCAAAACAATTCCTCATTAAATATTCCAGTTACCACAAATGTGTCTTGTTGAAGTTACCAGTCGTTTCCTCAGAGAAAGTTTTGGCACTAGAGTTGCACAAGATTAGGGCAAATGTGCCAGCCAGAAACCAGGAGACAGTTGAACAACACTGACCAGTGTACCTCTTGCAAAGCTTCATGGAAGATTCATCAGACATTAATGATTACACTCACCTCACCTCTTACTTTCCTCCAAGGAGTATAAACACAGTATGTGCATGCATTTTGTGTGACTTTATAAAACTGTAAATGTTGTCTCAATAAAAGCTTCCTCTGTATCACTTCTCTTCACTAGTCTTGGCAACACCCCATTTAAATCCAACAATGCTGGAGTGATTGACAGATTGGGTTTATATCGAAATGTTGGGAAGTTTAGTAGTAGTCTTTGGTTTGACATTGCTCCTGAGGGTAGACTGATATTTTTCCATGAGGTTTGTGTACATACGTCGCAGAGTTGCTACTTCTTCACGCAAGCCTCCAACTAGTTGATTTTTCTCGTCAACAATTGTCTGTAACAAGTGTGTGTGTTACTCTATATGATTAAACAGACTATACTCGTCATATATGCCAGTCCCTATTGGATGATTATTATGAGAAAGCACTAAACCCATATAGGGCCTGGGAAATAAAGGTAATCAGTTTGATTCAGGGAAAAAGCAGCTTCAATTTCTTGGATTAAAAACCCTTCACTGGCATCAAGGTACCCTCTTCAAGGGTGTGGTTTATCATACCTGGGATCAGGAAATGATATACGTATATAGGAAGGCCCCGCTTTATGGCAATTCGCTAATACGAACATTTTAAATTGCAACCAAAAATTCAGTTATACGGCTCCCTGATTCACTATTATGGCATGCCACTGTTTACATCATTGTGAGCTCTGCAATCATGTCTGGAAACTTTCAAGTGTTTTAAAATTATAGCATATTTTATATTACTCTGATAAATGTACTTATGTGTACCTGTACCTAAATAAACTTACACACTGTGCTGGCATACAGGTACACATTAAAATCACTAAGAGTGTCTCACTCGCTGTGGGGCACTTTAAATGTCAGCTTGTAGGAGTAATGGCAAGAATTATGTTTTCTCTAATCCAACACTAGAGAAGCTGTGTACAGTAGTATAGTATTACTGGGAGGTAACTACAGTGGTACCCCGTGTTTCGGTCTTTCCGAATATTGGTATTTTCGTGTTTCGAGCGCTTTTTTCAGTCAATGTTTTTCTCGTGTATTGGTCTGTACCAGACCTGTCCGCCTGCCTGTGCTTGCGCGCCTCACCGCGCAGGATGCAGTCTAGCGTTGTTTACCATTGAGAGAACAATACCCAGCGCGCTCTTTCAAACATTCACAATACATTTGTTGTGTTTATTGGTGGTTTAGTGATTGTCACTGTGAAATAAGTCACCATGGGTCCAAAGAAGCTTCCTAGTGGCACCCCTGTGGTAAAGAAAGTGAGGAACACCATTGAAGTGAAGAAGGAGATTGTAGAAAAATATGAGTGGTGTACGTGTGAGTGAGCTTGCCAGGATGTACAGAAAAAACACAACTACTATCACCTCTATCCTGGCAGAGAGAAAAGAAATCAATGAAGCTAATGTTGCAAAAGGGGTTGATATGTCAACGAAAAATAGATCGAAAACAGTGGATGAGGTTGAGAAGTTGTTGGGGGTGTGGATCAATGAAAAACAGATAGCGGGCGATAGTATTTCCACGGCGATAATTTGTGAAAAGGCAAGGCAGTTGCACGCAGATCTTGTCAAGACAATGCCTGCAACCAGTGCTGATGCGAGTGATTTTAAAGCCAGCAGAGGCTGGTTTGAGAGGTTTAAGAAACGTAGTGGCATACACAGTGTTGTGAGGCAGCCAGCTCAGACAAACGTGCAGCTGAAAAATTTGTGCAGGAATTCCAGGGGTTCGTAGACACTGAAAAATTTGAACCCCAACAAGTGTTTAATTGTGATGAAACCGACCTGTTTTGGAAGAAAATGCCAAACAGGACCTTCATTACTCAGAAGGAAAAGGCACTGCCAGGACACAAGCCTATGAAAGACAAGCTAACTCTCATGATGTGTGCTAATGCCAGTGGTGATTTTAAAGTGAAGCCTTTACTGGTGTATCACGCAAAAAATCCCAGAGCCTTCAAGAAACACAATGTTAACAAGAATAAATTGTGTGCATTGAAAGGCTAACACCAAGGCATGGGTCACTAAGGACATTTTCGTGGAACGGTTCACTGGAGTGTTTGGCCTTAGTGTGAAGAAATACCTTCTGGAAAAGAAATTGCCACTCAAGTGCCTCCTACTACTGGACAATGCTCATGCTCATCCTCACAGCTTGGGAGACAATTTGTCTGATGAGTTCAGTTTCATCACAGTGAAGTTCTTGCCTCCTAACACCACTCCTCTCATCCAGCCCATGGACCAGCAGGTCATTTGTAACTTCAAAAAACTTTACACCAAAGCAGTGTTTGAAAAGTGCTTTCAAGTGACCTTGGACACTGAGTTGACCCTAAGAAAGTTCTGGAAAGATCACTTCAATATCGCCCATTGCCTTATAGGTAAGGCTTGGGAGGGAGTGACTTCCAGGACTTTGAACTCTGCTTGGAGACCACTGTGGCCGGATTGTGTTGAAAAGAGGGATTTTGAAGGATTTGAGGCTGACCCTGACGACCCTGTGCCTGTTGTGGAAGATATGGCATTGGGGAACAGCCTGGGGTTGGAGGCGAGTGGTGAGGATGCGGAAGAGTTGGTGGAGGAGCACAGGGTAGACCTAACCACTGAAGAGCTGAAAGAGCTTCATCAGGAACAGCATCAGACGACAGAAGAGGAAATTGATTCACAGGAGGATGGCCAGGGTAAGGTAGTAACTTCTTCAGAGATTAAGGAAATGTGTTCTATGTGGACTAGGTTGCAGACATTTGTTGAAAAACACCACCCTGAGCAAGCTGAAACAAGCCACATCTGCAACTTGTTCAATGACAAAATCTTGTCCCACTTCAGGAAAATGTTAAAGAGGCGCCAGAGACAGAGCACTCTTGACAGTTATTTTTCGAGGCAGGGGTCCACTGACTCTCAAGCTGGTCCTAGTGGCATTAAAAGAAAAAGAAGGGAAGTAACCCCAGATAAGGACTTGTTACCTGAAGTCCTTATGGAGTGGGATTCCCCTTCCAAACATTAACCCCTGCCCCTGTCCTCCTCCCTATCTTCCAGATGCCAGCAACTCTCTTCAATAAAGGTAAGTAAATGTTATTTATTATTCTGTTATTTATTATTTATTATGTATTTATTAATATGTGTTAATAATATTGTTTTGTGTATGTAGAAATATAATTAATATCATTTAAATTTATTATTTTTTAATATTTTTATGTGTCTGTAATGGATTAATTGTTTTTTTTTTCAACAAGTCGGCCGTCTCCCACCGAGGCAGGGTGACCCAAAAAGAAAGAAAATCCCCAAAAAGAAAATACTTTCATCAGCATTCAACACTTTCACCACACTCATACATAATCACTGTCTTTGCAGAGGCGCTCAGATACGACAGCTGAGAATAGTCCCTCCCAGCCGTCACTATCCCAGACCCCTCCTTTAAAGTGCAGGCATTGTACTTCCCATTTCCAGGGCTCAAGTCCAACTAAATCAATTAACTGGTTTCCCTGAATCCCTTCACAGAATGTTACCCTGCTCACACTCCAACAGATCGTCATGTCCTAAAAACCATTCGTCTCAATTCACTCATATATAACACGCTCACACATGCTTGCTGGAAGTCCAAGCCCCTCGCCCACAAAACCTCCTTTACCCCCTCCCTCCAACATTTTCTAGGATGACCCATACCCCGCCTTCCTTCCCCTACAGATTTATACGCTCTCCAAGTCATTCTACTTTGATCCATTCTCTCTAAATAACCAAACCACCTCAACAACCCCTCTTCAGCCCTCTGACAAATACTTTTAGTAACTCCACACCTTCTCCTAATTTCCACATTTTGAATTTTCTGCATAATATTTACACCACACATTGCCCTTAGACAGGACATCTCCACTGCCTCCAGCCTCCTAATCGCTGCAGCATTTGCAACCCATGCTTCACACCCATATAAGAGTGTTGGTACCACTATACTTTCGTACATTCCCTTCTTTGCCTCCATGGATAACGTTTTTGTCTCCACAGATACCTCAGCGCACCACTCACCTTTTTTCCTTCATCAATTCTATGGTTAACCTCATCCTTCATAAACCCATCCACTGACACGTCAACTCCCAAATATCTGAAAACATTTACTTCTTCCATAATCCCTCTCTCCAATGTGATATCCAATTTGTCTTTATTTAAATCGTTTGATACCCTCATCACCTTACTCTTATCTAAGTTCACTTTCAACTTTCTACCTTTACACACTTTCCCAAACTCGTCCACTAACCTTTGCAACTTTTCTTTAGAATCTCCCATAAGCACAGTATCATCAGCAAAAAGTAACTGTGTCAACTCCCATTTTGCATTTAATTCCCCATAATTTAATCCCACCAATCTCCACAACACCCTAGCATTTACTTCTTTTACAACCCCATCTATAAATATATTAAACAACCATGGTGACATTACACATCCCTGTCTAAGACCTACTTTTACCAGGAAGTAATCTCCCTCTCTCCTACACACCCTAACCTGAGCCTCACGATCCTCATAAACTCTTTACAGCCTTCAGTAACTTACTACCTATTCCATACACTTGCAACATTTGCCACATTGCTCCCCTATCCACTATCATATGCCTTTTCTAAATCCATAAATGCAATGAAAACTTCTCTACCTTTATCTAAATACAGTGGTACCCCGACTTACGATATTTTTTCATTCCAGAATGCTGTTCAAGTGCCATTACCAAACGAATTTATCTCCATAAGAAATTATGTAAAATAGACTAGTCCTTTTAGACCCCCAAAATTACACTTACAAAAGCATTTAAAAAAATCAACTTACATAAAAGGGTGTGTTTGGGGACCATCGTAAGTCAGGGTACCACTGTACTGTTCACATATATGCTTCACTGTAAACATTTGATCTACGCATCCCCTACCCACTCTAAAGCCTCCTTGCTCATCTGCAATCCTACTCTCTGTCTTACCTCTAATACTTTCAATAATAACCCTGCCATACACTTTACCTGGTATATTCAGTAAACTTATTCCCCTATAATTTTTACACTCTCTTTTATCCCCCTTCCCTTTATATAAAGGAACTATACATGCTCTCTGCCAATCCCTAGGTACCTTCCCCTCTTTCATACATTTATTAAACAAAAATACCAACCACTCCAGTACTATATCCCCCCTGCTTTTAACATTTCTGTCATAATCCCATCAGTTCCAGCTGCTTTACCCCCTTTCATTCTACGTAATGCCTCACGCACCTCCCCCACACTCACATCCTGCTCTTCTTCACTCCTAAACGATGTTGTACCTCCCTGGCCAGTACATGAAATTACCGCCTCCCTTTTTTCATCAACATTTAAAAGTTCCTCAAAATATTCCCGCCATCTACCCAATACCTCCAGCTCCCCATCTACTAACTCCCCTACTCTGTTTTTAACTGACAAATCCATTCGTTCCCTAGGCTTTCTTACCTTGTTTATCTCACTCCAAAATTTTTTCTTGTTTTCAGCAAAATTTTTTGACAGAGCCTCTCCCATTCTTTCATCCGCTCTTCTTTTGCCCTCTCTCACCACTTTCTTCACCTTTCTTTTACTCTCCATATACTCTGCTCTTCTATTAACACTTCTGTTTTGTAAAAACCTCTCATAAGCTACCTTTTTCTCATTTATCACACCCTTTACTTCTTCATTCCACCACTCACTCCTCTTTCCTCCTGCACCCACCCTCCTATAGCCACAAACTAACGCCCCACATTCTAATACTGCATTTTTAAAACTATCCCAACTCTCTTCAACCCCCCCACTACTCATACTTGCACTATCCCACCTTTCTGCCAATAGGTGCTTATATCTCACCCTAACTTCCTCCTCCCTTAGTTTATACACTTTTACCTCTCTCTTACTTGCTGTTGCCATTTTCTTTTTGTCCCATCTACCTTTTACTCTAACTGTAGCTACAACCAAATAATGATCCGATATATCCGTTGCCCCTCTATAAACATGTACATCCTGAAGCCTACCCATCAATCTTTTATCCACCAATACATAATCCAACAAACTATTTTCCTTACGTGCTATATCATACCTTGTATATTTATTTATCCTCTTTTTCATAAAATATGTATTACTTATTACCAAACCTCTTTCTACACATAGCTCAATTAATGGTTCCCCATTTACATTTACATCTGGCACCCCAAATTTACCTACTACTCCCTCCACAACATTTTTACCCACTTTAGCATTAAGATTCCCAACCACAATTACTCTCTCACTTGGTTCAAAACTCCCCACACACTCACTCAACATTTCCCAAAATCTCTCTCTCTCTCTCTCCTCTACACTTCTCTCTTCTTCAGGTGCATAAACACTTACTATAACCCACTTTTCACATCCAACCTTTATTTTACTCCACATAATCCTTGAATTTATACATTTATATTCCTTCTTTACCTGCCATAACTGATTATTCAACATTATTGCCACTCCTTCTTTAGCTCTAACTCTATTTGAAACCCCTGACTTAATCAAATTTATTTCTCCCCACTGAAACTCTCCTACCCCCTTCAGCTTTGTCTTACTTAAAGCCAGGACATCCAGCTTCTTTTCATTCATGACATCTACAATCATCTCTTTCTTATCATTCGCACAACATCCACGCACATTCAAACATCCCACTTTGACGGTTTTCTTCTTTTTCTTTTTAGTAAGCTATACAGGAAAAGGGGTTACTAGCCCATTGTTCCCGGCATTTTAGTTGACTTTTACAACACACATGGCTTACGGATGAAAGATTCTTATTCCACTTCCCCATGGATATGAAAGGAAAAGCAATAAGAACAAGAACTATTAAGATAAAATCAAAGAAAACTCAGATGAGTGTGTATACATAAACGTGTACATGTTTGTGTAGCGTGACCTAAGTGTAAGTAGAAGTAGCAAGACGTACCTGAAATCTTGCATGTTTATGAGACAGAAAAAAGACACCAGCAATCCTACCATCATGTAAAACAAATACAGGCTTTCGTTTTACACTCACTTGGCAGGACGGTAGTACCTCCCTGGGTGGTTGCTGACTACCAACCTACTATTAATTGTATTTACATTATTTCTTATGGGAAATAAGGTTTCGAGTTTCGAGTTTTTCGTGTTAAGGTCTAGCTCCTGGAACGGATTATGACCGGTAGTCGAGGGCCCACTGTATAGAAAAATATTCCTTTCATATGTCTTCACTCATAGAATCATTTGCTCTAAAAATGGTGTGTTGCATGAGAATGGGAGTGTTGCTGTTATTTATTATACTGCACCAACATGAAGATAACTTAAATACACTGTAAGGTGTTTGTATAGTGGGGAAAAAGCTTCACAAACGTGTGCATTATGCAAAATGAATGCGTATGAACTGCGTTAATCTGACCGCCCACCACCTGTTCACTCTCAGTTTGTTAACATTCTTTGCGTCTCTCTTGTTCTCTGTTATTTACAATGGCATCTAAGGGTAATTATGATAAAAAGAGGAGTCGTATGCCTCTTACTTTAAATGCCAAGTTAGAAATGATTAAACTCAGTGAAAAAAGTACAGTGGACCCTCGCTATTCGAACACTCCAAAACTCACCCTTTTATGTAAGTTTATTATTGTAAGTGCTTTTATAAGTGTATTTTTGGGGGTCTGAAATGGACTAATCTAATTACATCATTCCTTAACCCTTTACCAGGCCACGCATCAAATTTGAGACACTGCAACATTTGCAACCTATATTCTGATAATATAAGCAATTCTAAGACATATTTATTTGTGTTCATTTGTCAAGTTTATTTATTTTAGGCGCCTCTTAAATACCCTCTATGGCAGAATCAAATATGAGGCACACCTGGCCTGGTAAAGGGTTAAGGGAATAAATTCGTTTGGTAACAGCACTTGAACAGCATTCTGAAATGAGGGTGAGTTTTGGTGTGTTCGAATAGCGAGGGTCCACTGTATGTCGATGCCAATAATAATAGTAACTGTTCTGGGGCGCTTTAAATGTCATAAATTACGATATAGACATTTTCATTAATCCATCTTTAGACTCAGGTGTGGTAGCTGGGCGGGCTACCACACCTGACTTCTTACAATTAATACTACTCACCTCTCACCCTACATTAAAACTACAAATATTTTAAAGTAACGAGTGTACTGTCTATGCATTTTTTTTTTTTATGCGTAGTTCTATTCCTGAGTTTGAGGTAATACGTATATGAAAGTGTAAACATATTATCAGACATTTATTTGCATTTAAAAGTGAAAAAAGGGTGATTTTTGCTTTATGGCAGTAGCCTGGAACCTAACCTGCCATATAAGTGGGGCCCTCCTGTATGGATTTTGCCTTAAGGTTCTGAATACAGTGGTACCTCTACTTATGAGCAGCTCCCAACTCGAACAATTATGTAAGTGTATTTTTGTAGGTGCTTTTGTAAGTGTATTTTTGGGGGTCTGAAATGGATTAACCTAATTTTCATTATTTCTTATGGAAACAAATTCCTTCGGTATCGGCACTTGAATAGCCATCTGGAACGAATTAAGCTCATAAGTAGAGGTACCACTGTATATCTTGTTGAACAAGACCAATTTTTTTTGACAGTTCAATTTACAAGCTAACACTGCTCCCCTCCCCCCCAAACACATTGGCCGTTTCCCACAGAGGCAGGGTGACCCATAAAGACCAGTCCTGAAAGGAAGTCTATGGCAGCTTTCCTGCAAGACTGTAACCATAAATACTAAGCTTCTAAGCTGCCATATTTAATTGCTTATTTGATTCTTTAGTTCCTTATAAATAAGATGGTAGATTTCTATGAAACAGCATCCTGTACAGTTGCTCTACAAGCACATGGTGAAAATAACAAAGGAATAACTGGAATAAGACAAGCATGTTTAGGTAAGACTTTCTGATGGAAACAATACCTCCGAGTGTATTGTATTTCATGAAGTGGACTCCATAGCAGAGGTGAAAGAGGTATACAGTAGATGTTAAGTGAAGAATATTGGCAGAAATGATGGGAAATCACAGTTGATGAAGCAAACTGGAGTCAGTAAATTAAAGGTAGAGAAAATCATGATTAAAATGACATTCTGCTATACGAGAGCTAAGCAGAACATTGTTTTAATAGCGTTGCTCTATGTGTCCATCTTTCAAATTGGTGTCAGTTAAGAAGTCTTAGAATGAGTGTATTAAGGGTGAGAGCATTAAAAAGGAGAGCAGATAAATTACACATGTCTGAGCACTGAAGGCTGTAATGAAATTAGTGTGCTCTCTGATGACTACAGGTGTGTAATCAACCAGTTCATATTTAAAACTTAGTGGAACAATTGCCTATAATGTCTTCACTGGGAACCACTAAATCCATGGGGGTTATTCAGTGCCTGGGCAATGGAGATAATTGGGTTTGATTCGACAAAGAGGAAGGTTGACAAGTGAGAGTAACACACTATTTATGAACTGGTTAAACAGTTGCAGACAGAGCATGGAAAACTAAGGATTCCTAAGTGACAGCATTACAATTCCCCATCAAGGCAAGGAAAGTACTTTATTGATGGTTAGGGTATCTTGGTCAATAGAATCTGACCTATCCTTCCTTTCTTTGGATCAGATAAAATTGCCTACTGTTACCCCAGCTCTATGACCCTTATGAGATTTTCACTTTCCCCCATGAATGTAATAATTTAGGTAAGAAAAACCTTTGTTCTACAATGCTTCACCCATAGTGGGGCTTTATAAAGCTCCATTGTGAGTAACCTCATAAAATAAAGATCTTACTTAAAGTGTTTTTCATTGACCAATGATAATTATAAATATTCTTATCTTTTGACATTTTTTTTATAATGGATGCCATATATACCTCCAGTTGGTGGCTGACGTGGTTAAACGAGGTGGGATCCAGATTAGCAGCTGAGAGAACTTCAGAGAGAACAGCTTCCTTCTTCTCCAGATGCTCCGACAACTGTTGACACACAACTTCATTGATTATATGTTTAAACACTTACAGAGTTGAACAGTAACACTACTGGAGAAAATATATCACAAAATGAAACACTATTCTCTAAAGACCCTTCAAGGAAAGGGCACTTTCATAATGGAGAAGGGCTCATGATCCAAGGGAATGTAACTACTTTTCCCAGGCGCTACACACAAATAGTAATCAACACGAGAGAATGAAACTTATGACAATGTTTCGGACTAACTTGGACCATTTAACTAGTTGTTGTAAGTTTCATTCTCCTGTGTACGGGTTATTTGTGTGTTGTTCCAGGCACAGTATTGTGCCTCCTTATTCTTTTCCCAGGCATTGTATGAGCCTTATGGGTTTAGCACTTTCATCCTGAAAATATATAATACAGTGGAACCTCGGTTTTCGTATGCCCTAGTTTGTATGTAAAACTATAGTTATTCTCTATAAAATGTATTTTTTGTTAATATTTCCCATAAGAAATAATGTAAATCCAATTAATCCGTTCCTGACATCCAAAAATATTAACAAAAAATACATTTTATAGAGACTAACTATGTATAGTTTTACATACAAACTAGGGCATACGAAAACCGAGGTTCCACTGTATAGTTGAAAATATTGTGACACTGTATATGAAATTTAAGAATAATCGATGCATATGGAAAATAACTTTTCATTTATAACTGTATATACAGTGAGAGGTATCTCTCTCTGTATATACCTATATACCTAGAGGTATATATCTCAAGTGTATGTGCACACCAAGAAGTATGTATAAAGAGAAGTGGATATCTCTGTGTACTGTATACATTTAGGCTTATACATCTCTCAGTGTACATATGCCTAAGCTTACCTTAATCCCAATTTTAGGGATTAAAGCATCCTTGACTGGTTGTGTACTGGTAACGTGCAGCTTTTAACAACACACATACACTTGACAAACTAACCTAACAAACCATCAAGAGAGAGTAGATGGATGTTTCACATCAACATGATGCTGGATGTGCAATTTCAGAGGATAGTTTGATATCCTCAATCACCTTACTCTTATCTATGTTCACTCTCAACTTTCTACCTTTACACACCCTCCCAAACTCGTCAACTAACCTTTGCAACTTTTCTTTAGAATCTCCCAAAAGCACAGTATCATTAGCAAAAAGTGTCTGTCAACTCCCATTTTGTATTTGATTCCCCAAAATTAATCCCACCCTTCTCCCCAACACCCTAGCATTTACTTCTTTTACAACCCCATCTATAAATATATTAAACAACCATGGTGACAATACACATCCCTGTCTAAGACCTACTTTTACCAAGAAGTAATCTCCCTCTCTCCTACACACCCTAACCTGAGCCTCACTATCCTCATAAAAACTCTTTACAGCATTTAGTAACTTACTACCTGTTCCATACACTTGCAACATCTGCCACATTGCTTCCCTATCCACTCTCTCATATGCCTTTTCTAAATCCATAAATGCAATGAAAACTTCCATACCTTTATCTAAATACAGTACTGTATATATAAATCTGAATATCTATTGACTGAATTAAGCATTTGGTTTACCTGGTTTAGTCTCTTTTCCAGCACAATATTCCTAAGTTCACTGCGTTGTTGCACTTCTCCAACTACAGCAACAAAGTGATCGTACAGCTCATTTCGTTCCCGCTCAATCTGCGAGTAATTTACAAAAATAGGGAGCAAATGATTACAGCATCATCATAACTGAAGAATCATGCTAACTGGACATTCAAAATTACTACTTCCCAAAACAGAGTACAATGGTACCTCGAGTTACGATATTTTTTCGTTCGAGAATGCTGTTCAAGTGCCATTACCAAACAAATTTATCCCCATAAGGAATAATGTAAAATAGACTAGTCCTTTTACACCCCCAAAAATATACTTACAAAAGCATTTAAAAAAATAAACTTACATAAAAGGGCGATTTTGGGGACCATCGTAACTCAAGGTACCACTGTATTAAGGTTATCTGAAGATCTGCCACCAGGAAAATAAATTTTAATTATTTTTTATTTTTTTTAACACACTGGCCGTCTCCCACTGAGGCAGGGCGACCCAAAAACGAAAGAAAAACTTTCACCATCATTCACACATAATCACTGTCTTTGCAGAGGTGCTCAGATGTCACTCCAAACAGTCAATATCCCAAACCCCTCCTTTAAAGTGCAGGCATTGTACTTCCCACCTCCAGGACTCAAGTCCGGCTAACCGGTTTCCCCTGAATCCCTTCACAAAATATTACCCTGCTCACACTCCAACAGTTATTATTAAATTCATGGAAAAGCACTAAACCTGCAGGGGCCATGCAGCACTTATGGACTTTGATTCAAGGGAAAGGTAGCTCTAATTCCTTGGCTAAAGAGCCCTTCCCAACATAAGACGTCCCCATGAAGAATATTAAAGTTCTAAGATAGGGTATATTATATAAAATTTAGCAAGGTTAAGTTATAAAGGAGACAAATAGTTATATAGACCTTCATGGTGATGTGCCCACACAGTGAGCTTTATTAAATCACAGAGAAATTAGGTAAGGATGATGAGGAAATATATAGAAGAGTAGTGAGGTGAAGAGTAAGCAGGGTGTGGGTCAGGCTATATTGATTTCCAAGTATTCTAGTTTTCTGGCAAGAGGTTCAGCTAAGTTGTAGAATTCTTTTGTTATTCTAGTTGATGTTGAAGTTAATGATAAGTGCAGAGTCAATTACTTTTCTTCTCTGTTTTGCCCACACAGTGGGCTTTATTGAGTTACAAACAGGAGAAACATCAATAAAGGGTTGAACTATACTGAATTTCTCTCTCTTTTTTCATTTATCAGTACTTTGTAACATCTCTCTCCAATATTACCCAATGTTCACAAGAAATAAAGGTTGAGTTTGAGTTTCAAGTGAATAAATAGTAAAATAAAATGAAGGCTCTTGCAAAGCAATACAAAGCATACCGTTTCTGCTTTCTTGTTGAGAACCTCAAACTCCCACTGTAAGGCTTCTTTCTCACTTGTTAGTACCTTCACCTGTGCTTGACTTGTCTGAAATATAAACATTTTAAAGCAAGATTGGCAATTATATACAGTGTCATCTTATCGTATAATACTACTACTACTAATAATAATAATAATAGTATAATAATAACACAGTATATCATCAATTATTGTAAATCAGTTACTCAGCGTTTAACATTATCCAGCGGTCTTTTTTGATCTGCCATCTAAATAAAAAAAATGAAGTGATCATCCAGTGTGGTTGAAAACCTGGCACACCCTCCTCTACAAGGCTAGCACATAATCAATGATCTTCTGTAATTCAGTACTTGGGTATTCGTCGACTGCTGTAAGTTGCATCCTGGGGAACAGGACCAAAGGACCCCAGTGGAAATCAGCCACACTACTTGGCTTTCTTGAGTTATCCTTGGTTAATAAACATGCAAAGTTAATATTCCCAAAAGTCAAAGTCTTCTCTGAAATATTGTACAGTATCTCACTTCTAGTTATTGCATTACACTGAATAAGTCACTAATTCCTTAGTAACTTTCAGTATACCTGGAGAATACCTGTAACCAGTAACTTGAATTACTTTTATCCTAAGCTGAAATTTGTTTACTTCAGAGAGTATAAGCCATTTATCTTACCAGATAACTCTCCTTGTCTCTTTGTGAGCGCTGAACAGATCGCTGGGTGTCAAATAATTTTTTACGGAGGTTAGAGACTTCATCTTCCAAACGTGACCGACTTGTAATGGCAGCACCCATTTCTTGCTCCAGCTTATGTTCACGTTCCTTTTGTTCTGCTAACTCAGCCTGTTAATATATTACAAAGATAAGCATGGAGATATAATGATACATTTGTCTTTTTTTAACTAGATCCTTAAGTTGGAAATATTAAATGAGGAGTGAGCATGTTGCAGTTCAGAGGGCTATTGAAAGTGTGATGCAACCATGTTTCTGGCAAGACAGTGACTGAAGGAATGACAGGGAATGTGCCCTCTTTTGTGGGTCACCCTATCTAGGTGGGAGATGGCCAGTGTGCTAAAATATATATACGTAAATAAACACACACACACACAGGATAGACGCGTGGTCCAGCAACTGGCTCCTTGAATTTAACCCCCCTCCCAAATGCAAAGTCATGAAGATCGGAGAAGGGCAAAGACGACCGCAGACAGAATATAGGCTAGGTGGCCAAAGACTGCAAACCTCACTGCTGCAGCATATGGGCGTCTGGCAAACCTGAGAATAGCGTTCCGATACCTCAGTAAGGAATCGTTCAAGACTCTGTACACCGTGTATGTCAGGCCCATATTGGAGTATGCAGCACCAGTTTAGAACCCACACCTGGTCAAGCATGTCAAGAAATTAGAGAAAGTGCAAATGTTTGCAACAAGGCTAGTTCCAGAGCTAAGGGAAATGTCCAACAAAGAAAGCTTAAGGGAAATTGGCCTGACGACACTGGAGGATAGGAGGGTTAGGGAAGACATGATAATGACATACAAAATACTGCGAGGAATAGAGAAGGTGGACAGAGACAGGATCTTCCAGAGATGGGACACAGAAACAAGGGGTCACAATTGGAAGTTGAAGACTCAGATGAGTCAAAGGAATGTTAGGAAGTATTTCTTCAGTCATAGAGTTTTCAGGAAGAGAAATAGTCTGGCAAGTGATGTAGTAGAGGCAGGAACCATACATACTGTAGTTTTAAGGCGAGGTATGATGAAGCTCATTGAGCAGGGAGAGAGAGGACCTAGTAGCAGTGAGTGAAGAGGCAGGGCCAGGAGCTGAGCCTTGACCCCTGCAACCACAAATAGGTGAGTACAAATTGGTAAGTACACATGGGCCCCTTTATACATTATACGTTATGCCCAAATAGGAGTAAGGGTGGGCCCTACTTTAAAGCGCTTTGATTTATGGCATTTCGCTAATGCAGCGGTTTAAAATTACGTACATCAATTCTTCATTTATTCAAATTTCCTACAATAAATATATTCACAACTCACAATAACCTAAGGATAAAAATATTTTAAGGTAAGTAATGAGTGCGTACTGTACATGCATTTTTTTAGGCCCAGCTCTAATATATGAAAGAGTAAACATGTTATCAGGTTTTTAAATGCATTTGAAAGGCTGTTTCACTTTACAGCAATTTTTTGCTTTACAGCAGCCCAGAACCTAACCTGCTGTATAAGCAGGGACCTACTGTACAGAAGTAGCCTGGAAAATAACCTGCTGTATAAGAGGGGCCTTACTGTACAGCAGTAGCGCAAAACCTAACCTGCTGTATAAGCAGGGACCTACTGCACAGCAGTAGCCTGGAACCTAACCTGCCGTATAAGCAGGGCCCTCCTCTACAGTAGTAGCCTGGAACCTAACCTGTTGTATAACGAGGACCCTACTGTACTGTACTAGTCTGGAACCTAACCTGCTGTATAAGCAGGTCCCTACTGTACAGTAGTAGCCCAGAACCTAACTTGCTTTATAAGTGGGGCCCTACTGCACAGCAGAAGCCCAGAACCTGACCTGCTGTATAAGCAGGGCCCTACTGTACAGACGTAGCCCAGAACCTAACCTGCTGTATAGGCAGGGCTAACTGTACAGCAGTAGCCTGGAACTGCCCTCCTGTACAGTAGTAGCCTGGAACCTAACCTGCTGTATAAGCAGAGCCCTACTGTACAGAAATAGACTGGAACCTAACCTGCTTTATAAGCAGGGCCCTACTGTAGAGCAGTAGCCTGGAATCTAACCTGCTGTATAAGCAGGTCCCTACTGTACAGAAGTAGCCGAGAACCTAACTTGCTGTACAGTGGTCCCTCGGTTTTCGCCGAAAATTCGTTCCAGAATGCTGCTCAAGTGCCATTACCAAACGAATTTACTTCCTTAAGAAATAATGTCACGTAGGTTAGTCTATTTCAGACCCCCAAAAATACACTTGCAACAGCACTTACGAAAATACACTTACATAAATGTTCGAGTTTGGAGATGCACGAAAACCGAGGGACCACTGTATAAGCAGTTCCCTACAGTACAGCAGTAGCCCAGAACCTAACGTGCTGTATAAGCAGGGCCCAACTGTACAGAGGTAGCTTGGAATCTAACCTGCTGTATAAGCAGGGCGCAACTGCACAGCAGTAGCCTATATCCTAACCTGCTGTATAAGCAGGGCCCACTGTACAGCAGTAGCCTGGAACAGCCCTCCTGTACAGCAGTAACCTGGAACCTAACCAACTGTATAAGCAGGGCCCTACTGTACAGCAGTAGCCCAGAAACTAACCTGTTGTATAAGCAGGGCCCTACTGTACAGCAGTAGCCCAGAACCTAACCTGCTGTATAAGCAGGGCCTTATTGTACAGGAGTAGCCCAGAACCTAACCTGCTGTATAAGCAGGGCCCTACTGTAAAGCAGTAGCCTGGAATCTAACCTGCTGTATAAGCAGGGCCCTACTGTACAGCAGTATCCCAGAACCTAACCCGCTGTATAAACCCTACTGTACAGCAGTAGACTGGATCCTAACCTGCTGTATAAGCAGGGCCCTACTATGCAGCAGAAGCCTGGAACCTAACCTGCTGTATAAGCAGGGCCCTACTGTACAGCAGTAGCCTGAAACCTAACCTGCTGTATAAGCAGGTGTCGGGTGGGTACAGGAGAGGTTGGATGAAAAGGAATACGCACTTGGATGGTTTGGTAACTTATAATGTGAGAGTCTTGAGGGGAAGCCCAGGAGCCTTGCCTCGTCTTGTCTAGCCTAGCGGAAACTGAGAGGGAAGGGCTGCAGCCAAGTGCTCACATGCGCGGGGCTCATGACGTCACAGCTAGCTACAGAGCCTATACAGTTAGTCAGGGAGCCTATGTATAACATAGCAGGGAATATCTACATATACAGTACTTCACAAGTACAGTGGTACCCCGACTTACGATGGTCCCCAAACACACCCTTTTATGTAAGTTGATTTTTTTAAATGCTTTTGTAAGTGTAATTTTGGGGGTCTAAAAGGACTAGTCTATTTTACATCATTTCTTATGGAGATAAATTCGTTTGGTAATGGCACTTGAACAGCATTCTGGAATGAAAAAATATCGTAAGTCGGGGTACCACTGTATTCAGTGACACTACTGACACAGGACCCTACTGTAAAGCAGTAGCCTGGAACCTAACCTGCTGTATAAGTGGGGCCCTACTGTACAGCAGAATCCTGGAACCTAACCTGCTGTATAAGCAGGGCCCTACTGTACAGCAGTAGTCTGGAAACTAAACTGCTGTATAAGCAGGGCCCTACTGTACAGCAATAGCCTGGAACCTAACCTGCTGTATAAGCAGGACCCTACTGTACAGCAATATCCTGGAACCTAACCTGTTGTATAAGAGAAGCTGTACGAAGCACCAGTATGGAATGTGCACTTTTATAAAGATGTTAATAAACTGCAAGAAGTGCAGAAGTATGGAACAAGACTTGCTCTTGAGCTAAGAAGCATGGGCTGCGAGTAGACTTTGTTTAATTTATGTTAAGCACTAATCCCATGTGGGTCATTCAGTACAAGTTGTGGTCCACTGCAGACTTGATCCTCTGTCTACTGTGTGTGTATTTGTACTTGCCTATGTATTCAATAGCTACAAGATGCTAATGGACTATATATTTTTGTCTTTATGAATTAAAATATTTTACTTCCTTGGATCACCTCACACTGATGGATAATGTTTGAATTCATTAAGTTCTATTTGATTAATTCAACTGGCAAGTAATTCCTAAAACTGCAACACTACATTGTATTGTTTTTTGAGGAAGAAATTTTTTATTTGTACGTATTTGTTTATTTTTATGTGTCTCGGTTCGTCACTGAAATTTAGAAAATTGGTGCTAGGGGATTCTGTAATTGACTGTTATTAGGTATACCTGTGACTGGTTTCAAGCATTAACTATGGCAAATACATACATCTGCCATAGTTACTACTGGTATTCACAATATTCGTACAATTCATTAACAGAGTAAATCCTCAATACAACAGACCCCTTATGTAACAGCTTTTAAAATTATGATTAAAATCCACTGGGTAAATTGTACTTTTAACTTATTTATTTTCAATGGTTATTGCAGTATATCTGTAAACTGTGTGTACAGTACTATATTAAGTATACAGTAGAGTCATTTAGTGTATTTTATTGCTATTTTTTAATGTTATTCTGATATAACAAACACCCCTTATTATGATTCATTAAATCATATACAAAATAGTAGTACCATCATCTTTATATTGTACAGTTGTGGACAGCTGCACATCCAGATTTAACCTCAGATAACCTAATGATGTCAGCACGACTTATTTCCACTGGGGTATACTGATCATTCTAACTTCTATGCAGTACTTTGTTTCTTAATTAACAAGTGAGGGTACTGGAATTCATTTACCTTTAGTTCTGTGATGAGTTTGAGGTTAGTTGCAGTAATGTCTGTGTAATATTTTTTCATCTCCTCAAAAGTTTTCTCGTGATTGGATATAATTGTAGCCAGAAAATTATTCTTTTTTTCTTCTTGTGCAACAAGTTCCGTTTTGCGCTTCAGATCAAGTTGATTCTGTAAAGCTTTGATTCTCTTGACAGATTTAGCTTCCATTGCAGCAGCCTCTGCTTCGAACTCTTGACGTAATGAGTCCAGAGACTTGCTATGAGCCTGAAAATTGAAATCTTTCTCAAATTGAAGATACTACAGGGCTTTAAATGAATGGGGGATCTACAACAGTGAATCACCTAAATCCATCATAACTTAACAAAAATATATCATTAGAATAATCACTCGATCACACTTCAGACAACACATCCCCTCCCACTATACAAAACATCCACACTTACTACCGTGCATATTATATACACAGGGCATTCATTACAAATTTCTATTCGGAGAGCTGCACCAGAATGCAGATACAGTACATGAAACAAATATTCCTTTGATATTCCACATGTTTGCCACAATCTGAGGAGAAACTCCATGCACATAAAAGGCCCAAAAATATGGAAATTTTTTACTAGAAGATTTTAAGTTACCAATCTTCATGTGCTAACTGCTTCAATATTTTTTTAAAAAATACATCATGATTTTGATAACCATGGGCTTTCTGCATATACAACCAAATGTAAACTATCTTTGTAAAAACACTATCATGCTGAAATAAATATTTGACTTTGAATAGATCAAATTTGAAAAATATCTCAGATCCAGCTTGTTTATCCAGTCTAATCACCATATTTCATGCACTTGCTGTCTCCACCATATTTCTACCCAATAATTATTTTAACTAAAGTTGTCAATATATTTTGTATTACTTACTGTTATGCAGGTTTCTGCATAATATATAATATATATATAATATATAGTAGGTTGGTAGTCAGCAACCACCCAGGGAGGTACTACCGTCCTGCCAAGTGAGTGTAAAACGAAAGCCTGTATTTGTTTTACATGATGGTAGGATTGCTGGTGTCTTTTTTCTGTCTCATAAACATGCAAGATTTCAGGTACGTCTTGCTACTTCTACTATACACATTTATGTATACACACTCATCTGAGTTTTCTTTGATTTTATCTTAATAGTTCTTGTTCTTTTTGCTTTTCCTTTCATATCCATGGGGAAGTGGAATAAGAATCTTTCCTCCGTAAGCCATGCGTGTTGCAAAAGTCAACTAAAATGCCAGGAACAATGGGCTAGTAACCCCTTTTCCTGTATAGCTTACTAAACAGAAAAAAAGAAAACCGTCAAAGTGGGATGTTTGAATGTGCGTGGAGGTTGTGAGAATGATAAGAGAGAGATGATTGTAGATGTTATGAATGAAAAGAAGCTGGATGTCCTGGCTTTAAGTGAGACAAAGCTGAAGGGGGTAGGAGAGTTTCAGTGGGGAGAAATAAATGGGATTAGGTCAGGGGTTTCAAATAGAGTTAGAGCTAAAGAAGGAGTGGAAATAATGTTGAATAATCAGTAATGGCAGGTAAAGAGGGAATATAAATGTATAAATTCAAGGATTATGTGGAGTAAAATAAAGGATGGATGTGAAAAGTGGGTTATAGTAAGTGTTTATGCACCTGGAGAAGAGAGAAGTGTAGAGGAGAGAGAGAGAGATTTTGGGAAATGTTGAGTGAGTGTGTGGGGAGTTTTGAGCCAAGTGAGAGAGTAATTGTGGTTGGGGATCTTAATGCTAAAGTGGGTAAAAATGTTGTGGAGGGAGTAGTAGGTAAATTTGTGGTGCCAGGGGTAAATGTAAATGGGAAACCATTAATTGAGCTATGTGTAGAAAGAGGTTTGGTAATAAGTAATACATATTTTATGAAAAAGAGGATAAATAAATATACAAGGTATGATATAGCACGTAAGGAAAGTAGTTTGCTGGATTATGTATCGGTGGATAAAAGGTTGATGGGTAGGCTTCAGGATGTACATGTTTATAGAGGGGCAACGGATATATCGGATCATTATTTGGTTGTAGCTACAGTTAGAGTAAAAGGTAGATGGGACAAAAAGAAAATGGCAACAGCAAGTAAGAGAGAGGTAAAAGTGTATAAACTAAGGGAGGAGGAAGTTAGGGTGAGATATAAGCACCTATTGGCAGAAAGGTGGGCTAGTCCAAGTATGAGTAGTGAGGGGGTTGAAGAGAGTTGGGATAGTTTTAAAAATGCAGTATTAGAATGTGGGGCAGAAGTTTGTGGCTATAGGAGGGTGGGGGCAGGAGGAAAGAGGAGTGAGTGGTGGAATAAAGAAGCAAAGGGTATGATAAAAGAGAAAAAGGTAGCTTATGAGAGGTTTTTACAAAACAGAAGTGTTAATAGAAGAGCAGAGTATTTTTTTTTTTTCCAACAAGTCAGCCGTCTCCCACCGAGGCAGGGTGACCCAAAAAGAAAGAAAATCCCCAAAAAGAAAATACTTTCATCATCATTCAACACTTTCACCACACTCATACATAATCACTGTCTTTGCAGAGGCGCTCAGATACGACAGCTGAGAATAGTCCCTCCCAGCTGTCACTATCCCAGACCCCTCCTTTAACCCTTAAACTGTCCACACGTAGATCTACGTGCAGCTGCATACTGCTCCGAATATTTTGAAAAAATTAAATGAAGAGCACATTTTTATAAACAGGATAGGCTAAAAAAATTTTTTTTAGGGCCAGTACTTACCGAGATATAAGCCCGCCAATTTGGTGCTGGATGCTCACCTGACGGCAACATCAAGTCCTGCCGCTTGCAGAAGTATTACGGATATACT
>WNWK01023862.1:0-30501 GCA_009830355.1 Cherax destructor | reverse complement strand
CCACAGTTGTGTCCTTCCACTGGTGTAGCCGTGACCTTGGTGAAAGTATTGTGTTTGCCATGGTGTACTCATAGTATGTGTTGCTTTCCCTGACAATAATGTCCATCAGGGGTTCATCGAAGAATAACTGAAAGCATTCTAGTTCAGTAGCATTGTTCCCAAGTGTACACAATGGCCGTATTCCACTTTGTGCTTCATCAAAGTCATGGGGATTGGGAACAAAATTGTCACCTTGCTGCCAATCCCAGATGCGGTCTGCTGGTGGGTACTGGATATTGACAGGTGGTTGTGGTTGTGCTGGTTGTGGTTGTGCAGGTTGTGGTTGTGCAGGTTGTGGTTGTGCAGGTTGTGGTTGTGCAGGTTGTGGGAGTGGGGGGGTGGTTGAGAGTGGTTGTTGGTGTGCTGAGTTAGCAGCGTGGCCCGCTCCTGGTGCCACATGACTCGTGCCACTACCAACACCACCACCACTACCACCTGCTACCCCACGCACATTACGCATCCCCATTGTCACAATATCATCATCTTCACTATCAATTAGTGGTGTAGGGCCAAGGATGTACTCGAGATTTACTCCTTTTCCTTGGAATAGCATATGGCACACTACCAGACGCATGTTGCGTCGTACATACTGCCGCTTCACTGGAGAATACTCTCCCTCACTGTCACCACTAGAACTGCTTTCAATAACTTTGAAATCACTGTCATCATCACTTACACTGCTCACATCAGAGTCATGTACACGGTTAAATAGTTTCCTCTTTCGTCCTGGAACAGGTGAACGTGAATGAGACGGCCCAGCACCAGATGTGGAAGGCTGTGGGTCATCTGGGTTTTCATCACTAATTACGTTATCCTGTGCACTGCTTTCGGTAATACCATCTTGAAAACCATGGAATTCACATTCACTGGCACTTCCATCACTGTTTGAACTATCACTTGGGAAGAGAAGGCCTCCAATTCGCCGGGGAGTGAGGTACTTCTTACCGCGAGGCATGGTGAAAAATGACTACAAACATGGCGCTCCCACAATGCACCACTGGGTCCCCGATTTTTTTCATACTGCGCACACCCACCACGCAGACCCATTCTCTCACATGTAGGCCTACCAGCTTTCTCCCGCTTCATTTGAAGCCGCTAGAATTTAGGCGTATAGATACATCCGAAACGGTGGCTCGTAAGACGTATATATACGACCGAAACAGTCAAAGGGTTAAGAAATGATTAAACTGAGTGAACAAGGTATGTGGATGGTAATAATAATAATACGTAATAATAATAATACGAAATAATAATAATACGTAATAATAATAATACGTAATAATAATAATAATACGTAATAATAATAATAATAATAACAATCTCTCTGGAGTGGTTTAAATGTCAGCTACCAAACCTGTACAAAATACGTATGACATACAGGCAGAGCGGCATCTCAGCGTCAAGTATCTCAGACTCCTTCCTACAGCCACTAAGTACACTAGGTTTCACTGTCTCCAAGATTACATATTTGTACAAATTTGCACTTTATTGTGCATCCCATAGTAAAAGATGTCAGCGAAAAGGAAGATCTTTACTTCACCTGAAGGAAGCACTAAGAAACAAAGGAAGGCTCTCGATCTTGAGGTGAAAATGAAGATTATAAACGAGTATGAAGCTGGTAAGAAAGTACAAGTGATAGCCGATGACTTGAAGCTGGCGCATGCTACCATTTCCACTATTTTGAAGGATAAAGATAGAGTGAAAGAGGCAATGAAAGCATCGACGGGATTTCTAGCCATAATAACTAGGCAGCGGAAAGGCCTCATTCATGAAATGAAAAAATTACTGGCGATCTGGTTTGACGATCAGATACAAAAAAGAATGTCGATGGGCCTTTTAATTATTTAAGCCAAGGCATGCAGTATCTTTGATACAGTGGACCCTCGAGTATCGGCTACCCTGAGTATACCTGGAGAGAGTTCCAGGGGACAATGCCCCTGCGGCCCAGTCTGTGACCAGGCCTCATGTTGGATCAGAGCCTGATCAACCAGGCTGTTACTGCTGGCCGCAATCAGTCCAACGTACGAACCACAGCCTGGCTGGTCAGGTACCGACTTCAGGTGCCTGTCCAGTGCCTGCTTGAAGACAGCCAGGGGTTTGTTGGGAATCCCCCTGATGTATGCTGGGAGGCAGTTGAATAGTCTTGGGCCTCTGACACTTATTGTGTTGTCTATCAACGTGCTAGTGGCACCCCTGCTTTTCATTGGGGGGATGTTACATCGCCTGCCGAGTCTTTTGCTTTCATAGGGAGTGACTCTCGTGTGCAAGTTTGGTACTAATCCCTCGAGAATTTTCCACGTGTATATAATAATGTATCTCTCCCGCCTGCATTCTAGGGAGTACAGGTTTAGGAACTTCAAGCTTTCCCAGTAATTGAGGTGGTTTATCACAGTTATGCGTGCCGTGAAGGTTCTCTGCACATTTTCTAGGTCAGCAATTTCACCTGCCTTGAAAGGTGCAGTTAGTGTGCAGCAATATTCCAGCCTAGATAGAACAAGCAACCTGAAAAGTGTCATCATGGGCTTGGCATCCCTGGTTTTGAAGGTTCTCATTATCCATCCTGTCATTTTTCTAGCAGATGCGATTGCTATGGTGTTATGGTCCTTGAAGGTGAGATCCTCTGACATGATCACTCACAGGTTTTTGACATTAGTTTTTCGCTCTATTGTGTGGTTGGAATTTGTTTTGTACTCAGATGAGATTTTAATTTCCTCACGTTTTCCATATCTGAGTAATTGAAATTTCTCATCATTGAACTTCATATTTTCTTCTGCAGCCCATTTAAAGATTTGGTTTATGTCTGCTTGGAGTCTTGCAGTGTCTTCAACGGTGGACACTGTCATACAGATTCGGGTGTTATCCACAAAGGAAGACACGGCACTGTGGCTTATATCCCTGTCTATGTCTGATATGAGGATGAGGAACAGGATGGGAGTGAGTACTGTGCCTTGTGGAACAGAGCTTTTCACTGTAGCCACCTCAGACTTTACTCTGTTGACTACTACTCTTTGTGTTCTACTTGTTAGGAAATTATAGATCCATTTACCCACTTTTCCTGTTATTCCTTTATCACGCATTTTGTGTGCTATTACACCATGGTCACACTTGTCAAAGGCTTTTGCAAAGTCTGTGTATATTTTATTATTTTTTTTATTAACACATCAGCTGATTCCCACCAAGGCAGGGTGGCCCAAAAAAGAAAAACTTTCGTCATCATTCACTCCATCACTGTCTTGCCAGAGGGGTGCTTTACACTACAGTTATAAAACTGCAACATTAACACCCCTCCTTCAGAGTGCAGACACTGTACTTCCCATCTCCAGGACTCAAGTCCGGCCTGCCGGTTTCCCTGAATCCCTTCATAAATGTTACTTTGCTCACACTCCTACAGCACGTCAAGTATTAAAAGCCATTTGTCTCCATTCACTCCTATCAAATACGCGCACGCATGCTTGCTGGAAATCCAAGCCTCTCGCACACAAAACCTCTTTTACCCCCTCCCTCTAACCTTTCCTAGGCCGACCCCTACCCCGCCTTCCCTCCACTACAGATTTATACACTCTCGAGGTCATTCTGTTTCGTTCCATTCTCTCTACATGTCCGAACCACCTCAACAACCCCTCCTCAGCCCTCTGGATAATAGTTTTGGTAATCCCACACCTCCTCCTAATTTCCAAACTCTGAATTCTCTGCATTATATTCATACCACACATTGACCTCAGACATGACATCTCCACTACCTCCAGCCTTCTCCTCGTTGTGATATTCATCACCCATGCTTCACACCCATATAAGAGTGTTGGTATAACTATACTCTCATACATTCCCCTCTTAACTTCCATGGACAAAGTTCTTTGTCTCCACAGACTCCTAAGTGCACCACTCACCCTTTTCCCCAAATCAATTCTATGATTCACCTCATCCTTCATAGACCCATCTGCTGACATGTCCACTCCCAAATATCTGAATACATTCACCTCCTCCATACTCTCTCCCTCCAATCTGATATCCAATCTTTCGTCACTTAACCTTTTTGTTATCCTCATCACCTTACTCTTTCCTATATTCACTTTCAATTTTCTTCTTTTACATCCCTTACCAAATTCATCCACCAACCTCTGCAACTTCTCTTCAGAATCTCCCAAAAGCACAGTGTCATCAGCAAAAAGCAACTGTGACAACTCCCACTTTGTATTTGATTCTTTGTCTTTTAACCCCACACCTCTTGCCAAGACCCTCGCATTCACTTCTTTTACAACCCCATCTATAAATATATTGAACAACCACGGTGACATCACACATCTCTGTCTAAGGCCTACTTTTACCGGGAAATAATCTCCCTCTCTCCTACACACACTAACCTGAGCCTCACTATCCTCATAAAAGCTCTTAACTGCTTTCAGTAACCTACCTCCTATTCCATACACCTGCAACATCTGCCACATTGCCCCCCTATCCACCCTATCATACGCCTTTTCCAAATCCATAAATGCCACAAAAACCTCTTTACCCTTATCCAAATACTGTTCACCTATATGTTTTACTGCAAACACTTGGTCTACACACCCCCTACCTTTCCTAAAGCCACCTTGTTCATCTGCTATTCTGCTCTCTGTCTTACTCTTAATTCTTTCAATAATAACTCTACCATACACTTTACCTGGTATACTCAACAGACTTATTTCCCTATAATTTTTGCACTCTCTTTTGTCCCTTTTGCTTTTATACAAAGGAACAATACACGCTCTCTGCCAGTCCCTAGGTACCTTACCCTCTTCCATACATGTATTAAATAATAGCACCAACCACTCCAAAACTATATCTCCGTCTGCTTTTAACATTTCTACCTTTATCCCATCAATCCCAGCTGCCTTACCCCCTTTAATTCTACCCACTGCCTCACGAACTTCCCCCACACTCACAACTGGCTCTTCCGCACTCCTACAAGATGTTATTCCTCCTTGCCCTATACACGAAATCACAGCTTCCCTGTCTTCATCAACATTTAACAACTCCTCAAAATTTTCCCCTCCATCTTCCCGATACCTCTAACTCTCCATTTAATAACTCTCTCTCCTATTTTTAACTGTCAAATCCATTTGTTCCCTAGGCATCCTTAACTTATTAATCTCACTCCAAAACTTTTTCTTATTTTCAAGAAAATTTCTTGATAACATCTCACCCATTCTCTCATTTGCTCTCTTTTTACATTGCTTGACCACTCTCTTAACCTCTCTTTTTTTTCTTCATATACTCTTCCCTCCTTGCATCACTTCTACTTTGTAAAAACCTCTCATATGCTAACTTTTTCTCCCTTACTACTCTCTTTACATCATCATTCCACCAATCGCTCTTCTTCCCTCCCGCACCCACTTTCCTGTAACCACAAACTTCTGCTGAACACTCTAACACTACATTCTTTAACCTACTCCATACATCTTGACCCCATTGCCTACACTCTCACTAGCCCATCTATCCTCCAATAGTTGTTTATATCTTACCCTAACTGCCTCCTCTTTTAGTTTATAAACCTTCACCTCTCTCTTACTTAGTGCTTCTATTTTCCTTGTATCCCATCTACCTTTTACTCCCACTTTAGCTACAACTAAAAAGTGATCTGATATATCTGTGGCCCCTCTATAAACATGTACATCCTGAAGTCTACTCAACAGTCTTTTATCTACCAATACATAGTCCAACAAACTACTGTCATTACGCCCTACATCATATCTTGTATACTTATTTATCCTCTTTTTCTTAAAATATGTATTACCTATAACTAAACCCCTTTCTATACAAAGTTCAATCAAAGGGCTCCCATTTTCATTTACACCTGGCATCCCAAACTTACCTACCACACCCTCTACATGTTTCTCCTACTTTAGCATTTAGGTCCCCTACTACAATTACTCTCTCACTTGGTTCAAAGGTTCCTATACATTCACTTAACCCAAAATCTCTCTCTCTCCTCTACACTCCTCTCTTCTCCAGGTGCATACACGCTTATTATAACCCACTTTTCGCATCCGACCCTTATTTTAATCCACATAATCCTTGAATTTACACATTTATATTCCCTCTTCTCCTTCCATAACTGGTCCTTCAACATTATTGGTACCCCTTCCTTAGCTCTAACTCTCTCAGATACTCCTGACTTAATCCCATTTATTTCTCCCCACTGAAACTCGACTACCCCCTTCAGCTTTGTTTCGCTTAAGGCCAGGACATCCAACTTCTTTTCATTCATAACATCAGCAATCATCTCTTTCTTATCATCCGCACTACATCCACGCACATTCAAACATCCCAGTTTTATAAAGCTTTTCTTATTCGTTTACGCATGGCTTACGGAGGAAGAATTCTTTTCCACTTCCCCATGGACAATAGGGAAAATAAAGAAGAACAAGAGCTATTAAGAAAAAGAAGAAAAACATAGATGTGTGTATGTATATATATATGCATGTGCATGCCTGTGTAGTGTAACCTACATGTAAGTAGAAGTAGCTAGATATACCTGTTATCCAGCGTGTTTATGAGACAGAAAAAAGACACCAGCAATCCTAATATCATGTAAAACAGTTTCAGGTTTCTGTTTCACAGTCACCTGGCAGGACGGTAGTACCTCCCTGGGTGGTTGCTGTCTACCAACCTACTACCTTTAGAGCATCCAGAACCTTGTCGTAGTGGTCCAGTAGTTGGGACAGACAGGAGCGACCTGCTCTAAACCCATGCTGCCCTGGGTTTTGTAATTGATGGGTATCTAGATGAGTGGCGATCTTGCTTCTTAGAACCCTTTCAAAGATTTTTATGATATGGGACGTTAGCGCTATTGGTCTGTAGTTCTTTGCTATTGCTTTACTGCCCCCTTTGTGGAGTGGGGCTATGTCTGTTGTTTTTAGTAACTGCGGGACGACCCGTGTCTATGCTCCCTCTCCATAGGATGTTAAAAGCATGTGATAGGGGCTTCTTGCAGTTCTTGATGAACACGGAGCTCCATGAGTCTGGGCCTGGAGCGGAGTGCATGGGCATGTCATTTATTGCCTTTTCGAAGTCATTTGTCATCAGGGTAATGTCAGATAGGCATGTGTCTGCCGACTTGTGTTTCATTTGCTTTTTTCGGCCCAATTTTGGCCTGATTATTGGCCGTTTCCCCAAGTATCGGCCAGTGTACCAGACCTGTCCGCCTGCCCGCGCTTGCGCGCCTCCCCACGCAGGCGTCGTGAGCCAGTTTAACTTTGTTTACCATTGAGTGAACATTACATTTCACAATAAATTCATTGTGTTTAGTGCTTGTTTATTGATTGTGACTGTGAAATAAGCCACCATGGGCCCAAAGAAACTTCATAGTGGCAGCCCTTTGGTAAAGAAAGTGACAAACACTATAGAATTGAAGAAAGAAATTGTAGCAAAGTACCAAAGTGGAGGAGGAAGAGACAGGGAAGAATGTGCATTCTTCAGTGATTCTACGATATGTACAATACTAAAGCAGCACGAGTCAATAAAGGCTATAGCACCAGCCAGCGATAACGTCTGGAAACTTAACTCCATTGTTGTTTGAGGTATACTATAGGTGCACTGAGACCAACACCGTCCTCTGCCACCATCTCTTCCAAGGCAAGTGTAGATTAATTCTTATTTATAAAGTGTAAATATTTCTTATTTATAAAGTGTAAATATTTCTTATTTATAAAGTGTAAATATTTCTTATTTATAAATTAAAGTGTAAATATTTCTTATTTATAAATTACGTACATTGTTTCAGTGTGAATAGTGGTGGTGGCCTGCTGCCTCCACCACCACCACTATATGTATGGTTTATGGTCATTGGCCCTTATAAACCCAACAAAAATAACACTACCACCAGTCCTCTCATATATAATGACATATTTTATTCATTCTAGAGTATATATCATGTTTCTATGTCATATTAGATGAATTGTGCTAGATAAATAAGCCATAGAGTTGATATTAGTGTCATGTTGAAGGACTATCTTGCCCTGCCTCCAAACAAACTATTGCCTCTCTCATACGCCAACAAGAGTCTTCAATAAAGGTAAAACTGATTTAAATGTTCATTTATCCATTAAAATTAGTGCTTTATATTATTTCTCATTGTTTTCTGTATGTAAACTATAGTATTTATTCTTTCAAAAAATGAATTTTTGTGAATATTTTTGGTGGAAACGATTAATTGTACAGTAGACCGTCATTTATCACAATAGTTACATTCCTGAAAATGCCGTGTTAGGTAAAATCATGTTAGATGAACTGAAGAACTTATGGGGAAATAGGGTTACGCTCCTGGGAGCCTGCCAAAAGCCAAACAACTTTTTATAGGCCAACAGATCTTACAAAAATAAAAGTGAATATGTAATTGTAATTCATTATTGTGATGTACAGTAGACCCTCATTTAGCACGACTTTATGTTGCACGTTTGGGTATTACACGATTGAAGAATTAGGCACATTTTTATCTAACATGACGTAAACCTTATATTACGCGATTCGCTGGAGTGGAAAAATTTTGAGCGTGCGGTCGACTGCGGTAGGTTAAACCATTGAGTCAGTGGGGTCCTGAGGGTGGCTAATGAGCCACAACAAGTGTTTAATGCTGACGAGACAAGTGTTTTCTGGAAGAAAATGCCAACATGAACTTATATCAGTCAGCAAGAGAAAAGTGCACCAGGCTTCAAGACAGCAAAGGATCGCTTCACCTTGCTCCTTTGCAGTAATGCATCAGGTGATTTCAAGTGTAAGCCCATGGTTATTTTCCGCTCTAAGAATCCTCATGCTTTGAGGAAAAGGGAATTTGTTTTTCCTTCCCACAAACTGTAAGTAAGTTTATTCAGGTATACAGTGGACCCCAGTATCGTAATTAATCCGTTCCAGGAGCTAGTACTTAACACGAAGTTTTCGAAATTCGAACCATTATTTCCCATAAGAAATAATGTAAATACAATTAATCCGTTTCACAAAAAAATATTCACATATAAAATAATTAAAAACAATATATATATATACATTTACTTAAATTTATTGAAGAGTTGCAGGCATCTGTAAGATAGAGTAATGAGTAATGAAGGTCCTCTTGGGCATTTTCTTCCAAAACAGGCCTGTTTCATCACAATTAAACACTTGTTGGGGAGGAATTCTTCAGCCTCTACGAAGGGAAATCCCCACTCCCTGCATGCCTGCTACACTCCCTGCATGAAAGCTACACTCCCTGCATGCCTGCTAAACTCCCTTCATCAATGCTAAACTCCCTGCATCAATGCTAAACTCCCTGCATGCCTGCTAAACTCCCTGCATGAATGCCAAACTCCTGCATGCCTGCTAAACTCCCTGCATGGCTGCACACTCCCTGCATGAATGCTACACTCCCTGCATGAATGCTACACTCCCTGCATGAATGCTAAACTCCTGCATGAATGCTACACTCCCTGCATGAATGCTAAACTCCTGCATGAATGCTACACTCCCTGCATACTGCAAACTCCCTGCATGGCTGCTACACTCCCTGCATGAATGCTAAACTCCCTGCATGAATGCTAAACTCCCTGCATGAATGCTACACTCCCTGCATGCCTGCTAAACTCCCTGCATGAATGCTACACTCCTGCATGAATGCTACACTCCCTGCATGAATGCTACACTCCCTGTATGAATGCTACACTCCTGCATGAATGCTACACTCCCTGCATGAATGCTAAACTCCTGCATGGCTGCTACACTCCCTGCATGGAATGCTACACTCCCTGCATACCTGCTAAACTCCCTGCATGGCTGCTACACTCCCTGCATGAATGCTAAACTCCCTGCATGAATGCTAAACTCCCTGCATGAATGCTACCTCCTGCATGCCTGCTAAACTCCCTGCATGCCTGCTAAACTCCCTGCATGCCTGCTTAAACTCCCTGCTGCCTGCTACACTCCCTGCATGCCTGCTACACTCCTGCATGAATGCTACATTCCCTGCATACCTGCTAAACTCCCCCGCATGGCTGTACACTCCCTGCATGAATGCTAAACTCCCCGCATGAATGCTACACTCCCTGCATGCCTGCTAAACTCCCTGCATGCCTGCTAAACTCCCTGCATGCCTGCTACACTCCCTGCATGAATGCTACACTCCCTGCATGAATGCTAAACTCCTGCATGAATGCTACACTCCCTGCATGCCTGCTAAACTCCCTGCATGCCTGCTACACTCCCTGCATGAATGCTACACTCCCTCCATGAATGCTACCACAGGGGTGCCACTAGGAAGCTTCTTTTTGGGCCCATGGTGACTTATTTCACAGTGACAATCACTAAAACAACAAAAAAACACCAAATGTAGTGTGAATGTTTGAAAGAGCGCGCTAGGTAATGTTCTCTCAATGGTAAACAACGCTTCACTGGCGGCGCCCGCGCAGGCGCGGAGCAGGCGGACATGTCTAATACGTTACGAAACACGAGCGGTTTTACGATTCTCGAAGTCGTAAAAGCTTACGAAACACGATGTTTACGAGTAAGAACCTTACGAAACTCGGGGGTCCACTGTACAGAGATAGTTACATTGATTATCATACAAGCAGCATATGAGAGAACCTAGGATAACCCAAAGTGTTATCCTAGAGAACCTAGGATAACCCAAAGTGTTATCCTAGAGAACCTAGGATAACCTAAAGTGTTATTAGAGAACTCTAGGATAACCCAAAGTTTGGGTTATCCTAGGTTCTACACATATGCTGCTATGTATGATAATCTTTGTAACTGTATCTGTTATACCTGAATAAACTTACTTACAGTTTGCAGGAAGAAAAACAAATAACCATTCCCTCAGCGGTCGGTGCTAATGTTGTGGAACAGCTGGGAGACCACCCGCCTTCCCATGCTACCCCCAACAACACCCCACCATCCCAGCATTCGTATTCCATACGCGTAAGGCCAGCTGTTTGTGAAGAATAAGAGAGAGTGAATTGTGTTTTGATCTTTAAATTACTATATCTTGTATCTGCCAAGCAATCATGTCACCCAGTAGGCATACCAGTGTTGCTCAAAGTGGCAAGAAAAGGTATAAACATTTATTAAGTCTTAGAATTAACGAAGAAAACAAAGATATTAGACAAGACATAACCTGGACTGTAATGAAGTGTTACTTTGTACACATAAAAGATGTAAACATAAGTTTGTGTGACTAACTTACTGACTTGACTGACTGACTTACTGAATGACTTACTGAATGACTTGACTGACTGACTTACTGAATGACTTGACTGACTGACTTACTGAATGACTTGACTGACTGACTTACTGAATGACTTGACTGACTTGACTGAATGACTTCGAATGACTGACTGACTGACTTACTGATACTTGACTGACTGACTTACTGAATGACTTGACTGACTGACTTACTGAATGACTTGACTGACTGACTTACTGAATGACTTGACTGACTGACTTACTGAATGACTTGACTGACTGACTTACTGAATGACTTGACTGACTGACTTACTGAATGACTTGACTGACTGACTTACTGAATGACTTGACTGACTGACTTACTGAATGACTTGACTGACTGACTTACTGAATGACTTGACTGACTCTGACTTTGAATGATTGACTGACTTTACTAAATGACTTGACTGACTTACTGAATGACTCTGACTGACTTACTGAATGACTTGACTGACTGACTTACTGAATGACTTGACTGACTGACTTACTGAATGACTTGACTGACTGACTTGACTGAATGACTTACTTGATTGACTGACTGACTTACTGAATGACTTGACTGATTATAAATGACTTGACTGACTTACTAAATGACTTGACTGACTTACTGAATGACTTGACTGACTGACTTACTGAATGACTTGACTGACTGACTTACTGAATGACTTGACTGACTGACTTACTGAATGACTTGACTGACTGACTTACTGAATGACTTGACTGACTTACTGAATGACTTTATTAAATTAAAGACACTCAGTACAACCATAGACTTCAGTTCCAGAATCTCTACTATCCACCTCAGCCCGGTAGGGCCACAGCATAACTCTCCACTCTCTTCACAATCATCCACAAACTATTATTTATGTTACATTTGTAGTCTTAAGCAGTAAAAACAACATAATACATCACGATAATGAACTACAATTACATATTCTCTTTTATATTTGTAAGATCTGTTGGTCTAAAAAAAACTTGTTTGGCTTTTTGGGGACTCCCAATAACATAATCCTATTTTTCCCATAAGTTCTTTTAATTATCTAACACGATTTTAGCTAACACGACGTTTTCAGGAACGTAACTACCGTGCTAAATGAGGGCCTACTGTAGTATTATGTTTTTACTGCTTAAGACTACAAATGTAACAGAAATAATAGTATTTCTTACCTTAAATTGTGGGTGCTGGTGTTTGTGGATGATTGTGAAGAGAGTGGAGAGTTATGCCGTGGCCCTACTGGGCTGAGGTGATGGTAGAGGTTCTGGAACTGAAGTCGATGGTTGTACTGAGTGTCTAACTTTAAGTCATTCAGTAAGTCAGTCAAGTCATTCAGTAAGTCAGTCAAGTCAGTCAATAAGTCAGTCAAGTCATTCAGTAAGTCAGTCAAGTCATTCAGTAAGTCAGTCAAGTCATTCAGTAAGTCAGTCAAGTCATTCAGTAAGTCAGTCAAGTCATTCAGTAAGCTCAGCCGTTCAGTAAGTCAATCACGCCATTCAGTAAGTCAGTCACGCTATTCAGTAAGTCAGTCAAGTCATTCAGTAAGTTAGTCAAGTCATTCAGTAAGTCAGTCAAGTCATTCAGAAAGTCCGTCAAGTCATTCAGTAAGTCAGTCAAGTCTTCAGTAAGTCAATCACAGTCATTCAGTAAGTCAATCACGCATTCAGTAAGTCAGTCAGCATTCAGTAAGTCAGTCAAGTCATTCAGTAAGTTAGCAAGTCATTCAGTAAGTCAGTCAAGTCTTCAGTAAGTCAGTCGTCATTCAGTAAGTCAGTCAAGTCATTCAGTAAGTCAGTCAACGCTCATTCAGTAAGTCAGTCACGCTATTCAGTAAGTCAGTCAAGCATTCAGTAAGTCAGTCGTCATTCAGTAAGTCAGTCAAGTCATTCAGTAAGTCAGTCAAGTCATTCAGTAAGTCAGTCGTCGTAAGTCACAGTCATTCAGTAAGTCAGTCACGTCATTCAGTAAGTCAATCACGCTCATTCAGTAAGTCAGTCACGCATTCAGTAAGTCAGTCAAGTCATTCAGTAAGTTAGCGTCAGTGCAGCTCATTCAGAAAGTCAGTCAAGTCATTCAGTAAGTCAGTCAAGTCAGTCAGTAAGTCAGTCAAGTTATTCAGTAAGTCAGTCATTAAGTCAGTAAGTCAGTCATTAAGTCATTGTCAGTCATTAAGTCATTGTCAGTCATTTAGCCATTGTCAGTCATTAAGCCATTGTCAGTCATTAAGCGATTGTCAGTCATTAAGCCATTGTCAGTCATTAAGCCATTGTCAGTCATTAAGCCATTGTCAGTCATTAAGCCATTGTCAGTCATTAAGTCATTGTCAGTCATTAAGTCATTGTCAGTCAGTCATTCAGTAAGTCAGCCAGTCAGTCACACAAACTTATGTTTACCTCTTTTTATGTGTACAAAGTAACACTTCATTACGACCACAGGTTATCTCTTGTCTAATATCTTTGTTTTCTTCATTAATTCTAAGACTTAAATGCTTACACCTTTTTTTGCCACTTTGAGCAACACTTGTATGCCTACTGGGTGTCATGATTGCTTGTCAGATACAAGATATAGTAATTAAAAGTTCAAAACACAATTCACAAACACAGCTAGCTTTTAGCAGAGGACTGGACACGTATGAACTATGAATGCTGGGATGGTGGGGAGGTGTCGGGGGATGGCTGGGAACGGCAGGTGGTCTCCCCCGCTGATCCACAACAAGGTGGCCGCTTGAGGAAAAGGGAATTTGTTTTTCCTTCCTGGAAACTGAACCGTGTTAAATTAATTTTACAACGTGTTACATAAAATTGTGCCGCAAATCTTCAATCGTGGTATACCCAAATCATGCCAAATAAACTCGTTCTAAATGACGGTCTACTGTATTTACATTATTTCTTATGGGAAATATTAGTTCGACTTTCGGCTAGTTCGAGTTGAGGCCTAGCTCCTGGAACGGATTACGGCTGATACTTGGGTGTCCACTGTACTACTTTGAAGGCAAGTGAAGGTGAGGAATCAACAGAAACATTTATGGCAAGCCATGGATGAATAGAAAGTTTGAATAAATAATGTAGATGCATGATAAAAACTGACATATGGAGAGGTATTGGAAGGTGTGTGGGGCTGGAGTTATATGAGAGGGAGAAGGCGCCAGCAGTCTCTCAGTAACTCATGCTTCACCATGATGTTCGGACGTGTAAGCTCACGGCACTATAAAATATTGTATAATTATATTATTACTATCAATAAAGGTTATCTACCTATCATGTTTATTCCAGAATAATATTAGGCATAACATAAATAACGTAGAAACATGATAAAGATGCCAAAATTAATAAAAACTGACATTACATACAAAGGTATTGAAGGGTGTAGAGGGATTTAAAAAAAAAATGACTGCGACCATTACAGAAAGCATTATGCGCCTGAAGGGTAACTATAGGAGATCACTCTTACCCTATGCAAGGACTGAAAAAAGTGCGATTTTCTCGAAAAAAAAAAAAATCCCAAGTAATCAGCTATGCATGCGTTTCCTGGAATATCTCGAAAGTAAGTCATTGACCTATTTCATGTTGTATTACCATTAATAATAAACAGATTGAAAGGAATTTCCCAACAAACATAAAACTGAATGTTTTAATTTTGGGTGGTGACACTTTTGAAGTGTCAGTAAGGGGTCATTCCTCGATTAGCGACAAAATCGTTTACCGATGGGGTCTTAGGCCCCTATCTCCATTGTTAAGTGAGGAGAGGCTGTATAGACATTTTCATTAATCCATCTATGATATTTTCTTCAAAATTATACTATAAGAAACACGTTATAAACATTTTGTTTATACAGTGGTACATCGACTTACGATATTAATCCGTCAGAGAGGGCATATTTTAAGGCGAAACAATCGTTACACGAATCAATTTTCCCCATAAGAAATAATGGAAATAAATTTAATCCGTCCAAGACTTCCAAAAGTACTTAAATAAAATATTTTTTAGAACTTTTTGACATTAAATAACATGTCACTTACATTTATTGAAGAGTTGTTGATGTGTGGAGGACGGGAGGAGGGGAGAAGGTGGAGTAGTATGCTAGTGTTTGGAAGGGGAATCCCCTTCTATTAACACTGCAGGTACCAAGTTCTTTTCTGGGGTTACTGGCCTTTTTCTTTGAATGCTACACTCACTGCATGAATGCTACACTCCCTGCATGCCTACTACACTCCCTGCATCCTTGCTACACTCCCTGCATCCTTGCTACACTCCCTGCATCCTTGCTACACTCCCTGCATCCCTGCTACACTCCCTATATCCTTGCTACACTCCCTGCATCCCTGCTACACTCCCTGCATCCCTGCTACACTCCCTGCATCCCTGCTACACTCCCTGCATCTTTGCTACACTCCCTGCATGCCTGCTACACTCCCTGCATGCCTGCTGCACTCCCTGCATGCCTGCTACACTCCCTGCATGCCTGCTACACTCCCTGCATCCCTGCTACACTCTCTGCATCTTTGCTACACTCCCTGCATGCCTGCTACACTCCCTGCATAAATGCTACACTCCCTGCATAAATGCTACACTCCCTGCATGAATGCTTCACTCCCTGCACATTCTTTACCACAGGCTTGGCACTAGGAGCTTTCTTGGGGCCCATGGTGGCTTATTTAGCAGTTGCAAGCACTAAAAACAGTGGAATAATGACAATATACTGGTATGAATGCGTGGGTGTGGGTGGGTGGTCGCTCTCACTTGTAAACAATAGCACACTGACGCTCCCTGGAGTGCGCGCTCAGCTGGGCGCCAAGCGGACACGTCCGGTACGAATGTCGTTACACGAAGCAAACATCGTAAATCACAATAAAAATTTTACGTTATAAATATCGGTTATCGAAAATAACGTAAGATGATAGCATCGTAACACGGGGTACCACTGTATACTATGGAGGTGTGGTAGCCAGGTGGAGGGAAAACATTACGTCACTCCCCTTAATTCATAACGCTTTTGTTTACAATTCTTGGCATGAATTATTCATTACTTCTCCCTTTGTTTATGATGGCATCTAAAGGTAGTTGTTAGAAACGATTAAACTCGGTAAACATGGTATGTCGATGGTAATAATATTGCTCTGGGCCACATTAAATATCGTGTAGCTTTGTAGGTAGGTGTAGGTATGTAGCCCAGGTGGACTATATACCTACATTATTATTATAACTGATAATTATACTTTTGTGTACCTGTACTTAAGTAAACTTACACACTGGGCTGGCATGCAGGTACACATTAAAATCACTAAGAGTGTCTTATTAGTCTTGAAGACGCCATATTAATAATGATAATAATAATAATAACACAATAATAATCTCTCTGAGGCACATTAAATATTGTATAAAACATTAATATTGACATTTTGCTTAATCCATCTAAATACACCCCACAGTAGAATAAATTAACATAAATATGAAATGTGGTAGCCAGGCGACTTGTAGGACTTGTGGTAGCCAGGCTACTTGTAGGACTTGTGGTAGCCAGGTGACTTGTAGTCCAACATCAGAGAAAATGTGTACACTATAATATTACTGGGGCAACTAGAAAATTATTCCTTTCGTATGCCTTCACTCAGGGCGTCATTTCTTCTAAAAATGGTGTTACATGAGAATGGGAGTGTTTCTCTTTATTTGTGGTACTGTATCAATGTGGAAACAACTTGTACACAATGTAAAGTGATGAAAACCAGACGCGTTCGCCTGGTTTATTTACATTACGTGTGGGTGGGGTGGGGATGGCTGCCTGGCAGAATACCATACTGTACTTCCCAAACCTGACTTCCTACAAATAAAACTCGCCTCTTACCCTACATTAAGACTACAAATATTTTAAGGTAATTAATGAATGGACTGTGTATGTATTTTATCGCTCTGTGGAGGTTTTAATTAAATGTCGTAGTATATTACGTGTGGGTGGGGTGGGGTGACCTGGCTGGCTACCCATACTTCCCAAACCTGACTTCCTACAAATGAAACTCACCTCTTACCCTACATTAAGACTACAAATATTTTAAGGTAATTAATGAATGGACTGTATATGTATTTTATCGCTCTGGGGCGCTTTAATTAAATGTCGTAGTATATTACGTGTGGGTGGGGTGGGGTGGGCTGACCTGACTGGCTACCATACATCAAAAACCTGACTTCCTACAAATAAAACTCATCTCTCACCCTACATTAAGACTACAAATATTTTAAGGTAAGTAATGGGTGTACTGTGTGTGTATTTTACTTTTTATTGTTTTTAATGCCTAGTTCTATTGCTAACATAATACATATATGTTAGTGTAAACTTGTTATCTGGCATTTATATGCATTTATAAGTAGAAAAAAAACGGCGTTCTGCTTTCTGGCGATGTCTGCTTTCCAGCAGTAGCCTGGAACCTAACCTGCCATATAAGTGGGGCCCTACTGTACAGTAGTACAGGTTGGTCATTACTAATTCGGCATCATCAAGACCTGTAGGGTGCCAGATTAGTGACTTTGCCGGATTACCCAATTTATGCCCTATTTTTGGCCCATTCCATTGTTCCAGTCTACCAAACTCATAGCTATTTTGCTAGTACAGTGGTACCTCGAGTTACGATATTTTTTCGTTCGAGAATGCTGTTCAAGTGCCATTACCAAACGAATTTATCCCAATAAGGAATAATGTAAAATAGACTAGTCCTTTTACACCCCCAAAAATATACCTACAAAAGCATTTAAAAAATAAACTTACATAAAAGGGCGATTTTGGGGACCATCGTAACTCGAGGTACCACTGTATTCCTTTTGTAGTGCTATTTAAATTCAGCAAGGTTTATACAAGTGTTGCACTGAACCTTCACTTCAGTGCAACTCTTGCAAGAACAGATCTTGCAAGGGTTCTTGCAAGATCTGTTCTAGTTTCTGGTTTGTTATACAAAATGGTTAGCTGGTTTATTGTGTGTTAAACCCCATCGCCTACACGATGGTCTTTAACCCTTAAACTGTCCGCACGTAGATATACGTTCACGTGCGTAGCTGACCGAACGTAGAGCTACGTTTTATTTTTCATTCCTTCAAATTTAGTGCGATAGGCCTGAGTCGCCTAGACATGAGAGAATGGGTCTGCGCCCTCAGTGTGCGCAGTATTAAAAATATCTGGGACCACTTAGTACCTTGTGGGAGCACCAGTTTGATTGAGTGCCAGCTAGAGCAAATAGTGTGGCAAACACCAAGGATTCAATGATGTTATGTCGCATTAACACTCCCCTTATAAGAGGAAAGTTAAAATAGGTTAGACAAGTACATGAGTGGCTGTGGGTGGGTGTGAGTTGGACCTGACTAGCTTGTGCTACTAGGTCTGATGCCATGCTCCTTCCTTCAGAGGATGTGACCTGACTAGGTGGGTCATTGGTTTAAGTTGGGGGGTAACATGGACTTGCCTTGCATGGGCCAGTAGGCCTGCTGCAGTGTTCCTTCTTTCTTATGTTCTTATGTATTCGGCAGGCTGGCTGGCTTTGGCTGTCTCTGGCTGTCTCTCTATCTGTCTATAAATCTGTCCATATCTTTGTCTGTCCATATCTTTGTCTGTCTATATCTTTGTCTGTCTATATCTTTGTCTGTCTATATCTTTGTCTGTCTATATATCTATCTATATCTATATGTCCTATATCTCTCTCTCTCACATGTACACATAAGTACAGTTATTATACATAGTGTAAATTACCTAGGATAACCCAAAAATTCCAGGCAAAGTGCTATAAAATGCTTGTAGATTTTTTTTTTTTTTTTTTTCAACAAGTCGGCCGTCTCCCACCGAGGCAGGGTGACCCAAAAAGAAAGAAAATCCCCAAAAAGAAAATACTTTCATCATCATTCAACACTTTCACCACACTCATACATAATCACTGTCTTTGCAGAGGAGCTCAGATACGACAGCTGAGAAAAGTCCCTCCCAGCTGTCACTATCTCAGACCCCTCCTTTAAAGTGCAGGCATTGTACTTCCCATTTCCAGGACTCAAGTCCAACTAAATCAATTAACTGGTTTCCCTGAATCCCTTCACAAAATGTTACCCTGCTCACACTCCAACAGATCGTCATGTCCCAAAAACATTCGTCTCCATTCACTCCTATCTAACACGCTCACACATGCTTGCTGGAAGTCCAAGCCCCTCGCCCACAAAACCTCCTTTACCCCTTCCCTCCAACCTTTTCTTGGACGACCCCTACCCCGCCTTCCTTCCCCCACAGATTTATACGCTCTCCAAGTCATTCTACTTTGATCCATTCTCTCTAAATGACCAAACCACCTCAACAACCCCTCTTCAGCCCTCTGACAAATACTTTTAGTAACTCCACACCTTCTCCTAATTTCCACATTCCGAATTTTCTGCATAATATTTACACCACACATTGCCCTTAGACAGGACATCTCCACTGCCTCCAGCCTCCTCCTCGCTGCAGCATTTGCAACCCATGCTTCACACCCATATAAGAGTGTTGGTACCACTATACTTTCGTACATTCCCTTCTTTGCTTCCATGGATAACGTTTTTTGTCTCCACAGATACCTCAATGCACCACTCACCTTTTTTCCTTCATCAATTCTATGGTTAACCTCATCCTTCATAAACCCATCCGCTGACACATCAACTCCCAAATATCTGAAAACATTTACTTCTTCCATAATCCTCTCTCCAATGTGATATCCAATTTTTCTTTATTTAAATCGTTAGATACCCTCATCACCTTACTCTTATCTATGTTCACTTTTAACTTTCTACCTTTACACACCTCCCAAACTCGTCCACTAACCTTTGCAACTTTTCTTTAGAATCTCCCATAAGCACAGTATCATCAGCAAAAAGTAACTGTGTCAACTCCCATTTTGCATTTAATTCTCCATAATTTAATCCCACCCCTCTCCCCAACACCCTAGCATTTACTTCTTTTACAACCCCATCTATAAATATATTAAACAACCATGGTGACATTACACATCCCTGTCTAAGACCTACTTTTACCGGGAAGTAATCTCCCTCTCTCCTACACACCCTAACCTGAGCCTCACTATCCTCATAAAAACTCTTTACAGCCTTCAGTAACTTACTACCTATTCCATACACTTGCAACATTTGCCACATTGCTCCCCTATCCACTCTATCATATGCCTTTTCTAAATCCATAAATGCAATAAAAACTTCTCTACCTTTTTCTAAATACTGTTCACATATATGCTTCACTGTAAACACTTGATCTACACATCCCCTACCCACTCTAAAGCCTCCTTGCTCATCTGCAATCCTACTCTCTGTCTTACCTCTAATTCTTTCAATAATAACCCTGCCATACACTTTACCTGGTATACTCAGTAAACTTATTCCCCTATAATTTTTACACTCTCTTTTATCCCCTTCCCTTTATATAAAGGAACTATACATGCTCTCTGCCAATCCCTAGGTACCTTCCCCTCTTGCATACATTTATTAAACAAAAATACCAACCACTCCAGCACTATATCCCCCCCTGCTTTTAACATTTCTGTCATGATTCCGTCAATTCCAGCTGCTTTACCCCCTTTCATTCTACGTAATGCCTCACGCACCTCCCCCACACTCACATCCTGCTCTTCTTCACTCCTAAACGATGTTGTACCTCCCTGGCCAGTACATGAAATTACCGCCTCCCTTTTTTCATTGACATTTAAAAGTTCCTCAAAATATTCCCGCCATCTACCCAATACCTCCAGCTCCCCATCTACTAACTCCCCTACTCTGTTTTTAACTGACAAATCCATTCGTTCCCTAGGCTTTCTTACCTTGTTTATCTCACTCCAAAAATTTTTCTTGTTTTCAGCAAAATTTCTTGACAGAGCCTCTCCCATTCTTTCATCCGCTCTTCTTTTGCACTCTCTCACCACTCTCTTCACCTTTCTTTTACTCTCCATATACTCTGCTCTTCTATTAACACTTCTGTTTTGTAAAAATATAATACATAATAAGCATGGAAACCCCTGGCAAGTAATACGCATCATCACTTCTGCATCGTGTATAATACCTGTTGGCTTACGAGACGCACTCTGAGACTGAGACAAGCAGACGGAAAGACATACACAGGCAGAAAGATAAGGAGAGTTAGACAGACATAAGCAGAGCTAGACAAACAGACAGATAGATACAGACAGACAGATACAGACAGACAGACAGACAGATACAGACAGACAGACAGACAGACAGATACAGACATACAGATAGACTGACACATAGACAGAAAGACAGACAGATATTGAAAAAGGGAGGGTTCCCTCCAGCACTGCTGACATTTATCAAATGTCACTGGGCTGTCAAGAGTTATCTGACACTTGTCAACACACCATTCTTCAAGGAGTTTCATATATACTCCAGGATGTCTAAAACATTGCTGGGACCTATAAATACTTCGTATATATTTATAGACAATAGTAAATGACCAAGGAAGGTGAAACTGTTCACCTGTTGGTATGATTGTGACTATTTGAGTATTATTTCAATACATAATATTAGTGATAGAACAAAGATTGGCTATGAAATCACAAGAACTATTGTAAATTGTAATTATCAGAACATAAAAATTATATAAATTAAAATAAAAACTAGAAAAAAAGTATATCAGCATTACTTCTGCAAGCGGCAGGACTTGATGTTGCCGTCAGGTGAGCATCCAGTACCAAATTGGCGGGCTTATATCTCGGTAAGTACTGGCCCCCCAAATTTTTTTTTAGCCTATCCTGTTTATAAAAATGTGCTCTTCATTTTTAAAAAAAAAATGATTTTTTTTTTTTCAAAATATTTGGAGCAGTACGCAGGTGAACGTATATCTACGTGTGGACAGTTTAATGGTTAAGGACCTCAATAGAATTAAGACACCTTGTATAACTTTTTTGGGTTATAATAAGTTCTCTACACACATGCTGCTATGCATGATAACCTATGTAACTGTACTTGTGTATACCTGAATAAATTTACTTATTTACTTCTATTCTGTCGACTGAGTACTAGAAACCGCCCATTCACCTGTTTCAACTACCCAATAAATTGGTCAGAAATTGGCAATTTGGCCAATTTCACACAAATTTCTAAAGATGCCAATTTCAAAATAGGGTCCAGAATAAACAATGCAGACATTCCTGGCACTAAAATAACATTTTCTCTGTTCATTAGTCATGTCTCCAGGCCCCTTTTATATTACTCTTGCTTTCCATTTTGAATTTTTATTCACACAAAAAAAATAGAAGATTTACTGTTATGCAGACTACTGCATTATTGTAATAATTGTATAAATAATGTCAACCCATTCGTGACTGAGTATTAGACTGGCCAGTTGGACACGTATTGGATGGTGACGTCATTTGTTTACTCTTGAACATCGGCAAAAATTGAACATTTCCACTACTTTGCGCTCAATTTCAAGGTACTTTTCATCATGAAACCAGTCAAAATCATATCTATTTCTGTAATATATCTTCCATTCTATAAAATGAGACCAAGAAAACGAGAATACAACCATAAAAACCATATGAAAATACAGTAGACCGTCGTTTAACACAGTTACGTTCCTGAAAACGCCGTTTTAGTTAAAAATCATGTAGACAAACTGAAGAACTTATGGGAAAAATAGGGTTATGTTCCTGGAAGCCCCAAAAAAGGCCAAACAACTTTTTTTTTAGACCTCCAAATCTTACAAAAATAAAAGTGAATATGTAATTGTAGTTCATTGCCATGATGTATTAGTATGTTGTTTTTACTGCTTAAGAATACAAATGCAAAAAAAATATTTCTTACCTTAAATTGTGGATGATTATGGAGAGTTATGCTGTGGCCCTACTGGGCTGAGGTGGATGGTAGAGGTTCTGGTACTGAAGTCGATGGTTGTACTGGAGTGTACATAAATTCTTTAATGGATTTCTGTTCTATTTTACCCCGCAGTATATTATACAACTGATGGTAAGGCATCAGCTGCTCTACACACCGTTTCAGGGGCGGGGTAACCGTCTCTCGCAGCGAGCGAAAAAATATTCGAAAAAATATGAAAATTGAGTTATTGGTATAGAAAAATAGCTTAACTCTCTGGCTACACAATGGTACCAGAATCAATGTTCTACGATGTTTCTACAAGGAATTACAGCCATTTATATCATGTATGGTGACATCGGCGCCACCAACATGACTGCTTGCATCCCGTAATTTTTTTAGTTTTTTTTCCGTTTTTTTTATTGCTATTACTTGTATTATTCATTCTAATGTTATAATTGACTATATGGCACTATATGAGTGTGGGTGGAGCTTCCCGGGTAGTGGGAGCCAATCAGGAATGCACTCCAGCATTCCCGCTCTGGCTACTCCCGGGTGCCAGGAATCTTTTTTCTTATTACGCTAATATCATCTAATATCATCTAAAATGACTAAATAAACACTAAAAAACACATATAAACATGATATATACACTAGAACTAATAAAATAGGCCGTAACAAGGCGACTGTACTTCCAGGATTTTCGATATAAAATTATTTCCCCTTCATCATTTCGTCTTCTATGACATAGACGGACATTGAGTAAGAGAAAACGGTGTATTGGAGGGGATAACAACTCTAGAACACCACTAGACACTAAAACTACACCGATTTTCGCGAAAAAAAAAATATTTCCGAGCCCGGAGGCGTTTCACGCGCTATCTCGGAAGCAAGTTATTGACCTATTTGATGAAGCCCACCATTTATTATTGAAGTAAATGCAATAATATTGACAGGAACCATAAAACAATGATAGTTTTAAATTTGCACTAAGAGAAATTTGCAATATTCCAAATAATTTTGGATTTGAGTGGGAGTAAAGGGCAAGATATTTTGCATATAACAAAAACTGAGGAACTTTATTTTTTTGTAGAGAAACTAAAGATAATTACACGAATACCTTCCGTGATAAAATAGCATTAGCATTGTTTTATACGTACCAAGTCTCAAATCCACCTTTCGTTGTGCCATTTATGCTGGGGTAACTTTTAAATGGAATTTTCAGTAAATATTTTTTTTCTTTTGTTTTTAGGGCAATCTTATTGAAACTCACAGACAATAAGGTCCATAAACACGTCTTTACGTGCAAAAAAAAAAAAAAACGAAATCGGACGAACAGAAAAAAAAAAAAAATTGGTACCCCCGCCCCTTCAGGGTTCTCTTCAGTCAGTAAATCAGTCAAGTCAGTCAGTAAGTCAAGTCAGTCAGTAAGTCAGTCTAGTCAGTAAATCAGTCATTCAAGTAAGTCAGTAAAGCAGTCAGTAAGTCAGTCAGTAAATCAGTCAGTCAGGCAGTCATCACACACTCATATTTACCTCATTCTTTTTATGCGCACAGTGACACTTCATTACGGCCACAGGCTATCTCTTGTCTAATATCTCTATTTTCTTTGTTAATTCTAAGACTTAAATGCTTAAACCTTTTATTGCTACTTTCAGCAACACTTGTATGCCTACTGGGTGTTACGTTTGCTTGGCAGATTTAAAATATGGCAAGAAAAAGATATACACTCCTAGCAGAGGATGGTACGTATCCCACTGGCGATGCGCTCAAAATTTTTTCCCCTCCCGCGAATCGAGTTAACCCCTTAACTGTTCAAACATAGATCTATGTTCTCTCGCCCAGCACTCCGAATATTTAAAAAAAAAAAAAGTTTTTCTTTTAAATAAAGAGGATATTTTTTTACATAATGTAAAAAAAAAATTCTAGAGTCAGTACTTGCCGAGATATAAGGCTGTAAAGTCGGCACTTGTTGCTTACCTGCCGGCAACATGAAGCTCTGCCACTTGCAGATGTGTTGCCGATTTACCTTTTTTTCTCTTTTTTTTTTTAATTTGTATAATTTTTATGTTCTGATAATGACAATTTGTAGTACAGTAGAACGTCATTTAGCACGAGATTATGTTGCACGTTACCGGTATTGCACGATTTAAGATTTGCGACACATTATCATCTTACACGACGTAAAGATGATATTACACGGTTCGGCAGGAGGGGAAAAATTTTGAGCGCATGGTTATTTACTGCCTAAGAATCCTCATGCTTTGAGGAAAAGGGAATTTGTTGTTTTTCTTTCCTGTAAACTAAGTTTATTCAGATACACGGGGCCAGGAGCTGAGTCTCGACCTCTGCAACCACAGTTAGGTGAGTACAGTTACATACATTATCATACATAGCAGCATATGTGTAGAGAACCTAGGATAACCCAAGTCAGTCAATGGAAATACTGTCACTCTGACTTTTTTGGGTTATCCTAGGTTCTCTACACATATGCTGCCATGTATGATAATCTTCATAACTGTATCTGTGTATACCTGAATAAACTTACTTACAGTTTGTGGGAAGGAAAAACAAGTAACCATTCTCACAAGCAGTCTTGATACTACTACTGTTGTTGTGGTTCAGCAGACACCACCCGCCTTACCCACCCACCACGGACCCCAGCATTCGTACGTATTTCATACGCGTTAAGAAGTCCTGGCTACAAGCCAGCTGTGTTTGTGAAGAATAAAATAGAGTGAATTGTGTTTTGATCTTGAATTAACGAAGAAAACAAAGATATTAGACAAGACATAACCCGTGGCCGTAATGAAGTGTTACTTTGTACACATAAAAAGATGTAAACATAAGTTTGTGTGACTGACTGACTTGACTGACTGAATGACTGACTGAGTGACTGACTAACTTGACTGACTGACTGACTGACTGAATGACTTGACTGACTGAATGACTTGACTGACTGACTGAATGACTTGACTGACTGACTGAATGACTTGACTGACTGACTGACTGAATGACTTGACTGACTTACTGAATGACTTGACTGACTTACTGAATGACTTGACTGACTTACTGAATGACTTGACTGACTTACTGAATGACTTGACTGACCTACTGAATGACTTGACTGACCTACTGAATGACTTGACTGACTTACTGAATGACTTGACTGACTTATTGAATGACTTGACTGACTTATTGAATGACTTGACTGACTTACTGAATGACTTGACTGACTTACTGAATGACTTGACTGACCTACTGAATGACTTGACTGACCTACTGAATGACTTGACTGACTTACTGAATGACTTGACTGACTTACTGAATGACTTGACTGACTTACTGAATGACTTGACTTACTGAATGACTTGACTGACTTACTGAATGACTTGACTGACTTACTGAATGACTTGACTGACTTACTGAATGACTTGACTGACTTACTGAATGACTTGACTGACTTACTGAATGACTTGACTGACTTACTGAATGACTTGACTGACCTACTGAATGACTTGACTGACCTACTGAATGACTTGACTGACTTACTGAATGACTTGACTGACTTACTGAATGGCTTGACTGACTTACTGAATGGCTTGACTGACTTACTGAATGGCTTGACTGACTTACTGAATGGCTTGACTGACTTACTGAATGGCTTGACTGACTTACTGAATGGCTTGACTGACTTACTGAATGGCTTGACTGACTTACTGAATGGCTTGACTGACTTACTGAATGGCTTGACTGACTTACTGAATGGCTTGACTGACTTACTGAATGGCTTGACTGACTTACTGAATGGCTTGACTGACTTAAAGTTAGACACTCAGTTCAACCATCGACTTCAGTTCAAGAACTTCTACTATCCACCTCAGCCCAGTAGGGCCACACCATCCATATCCACTCTTCACTACCATCCACAAACATCATTACCCACAATTTAAGGTAAGAAATACTATTATTTCTATTGCATTTGTAGTCTTAAGCAGTAATAGATCATGACAATGCACTACAATTACATATCCACCTCAGCTCAGTAGGGCCACACCATCCATATCCACTCTTCACTACCATCCACAAACATCATTACCCACAATTTAAGGTAAGAAATACTATTATTTCTATTGCATTTGTAGTCTTAAGCAGTAATAGATCATGACAATGAACTAAAATTACATATTCGCCTTCAATTTTTGCAAGATATGTTGGTCTAAAAAAACTTGTTTGGCTTTTTGGGGACTCTCAAACACGTAACCCTATTTTTCCCATAAGTTCTGTTAATCATTTAAGACGAAATTATCTAACACGACTTTTTCAGGAACGTATCTATCGTGCTAAATGACGTCCTACTGTACTTTCAATTATTTAATCCTTTCGTACTAAAACAATTCTTGTTCTCCCTAGAAGATAGAAACCAACCTGGCTCACGCCGGTCTGAACTCAAATCATGTAAAAATTTAAAGGTCGAACAGACCCTCTCTTGTAACTGCTGCATTACAAAGAAATTTTAATTCAACATCGAGGTCGCAAACTCTTTTATCGATAAGAACTCTCAAAAAAAATTACGCTGTTATCCCTAAAGTAATTTACTCTAATATCCTAAAAAAGGATCATAAACTCGAATATTTTTGATTTAAATGAAGAAACAGTTAAATAACTTATATCCTAGTCGCCCCAACTAAACACTTATATAATGATAAGACTTTATAACCTAAATCACCCTTAATTAATTTAGTGTCAAACTTTATAGGGTCTTATCGTCCCTCTAGCCTATTTAAGCCTTCTCACTTAAAAGTTAAATTCAATTTTCAAAATTTAAGACAGCTCATTTCTCGTCCGACCATTCATACCAGCCTTCAATTAAAAGACTAATGATTATGCTACCTTCGCACGGTCATAATACCGCGGCCTTTAACCCTTTGACTGTTTCGGACGTATATTTACGTCTTACGAGCCAATGTTTCGGACGTATTTATACGCCTAAATTCTAGCGGCCTCAAATCAAGCAGGAGAAAGCTGGTAGGCCCACATGTGAGAGAATGGGTCTGTGTGGTCAGTGTGCGCAGTATAAAAAAAATCCTGCAGCAAGCAGTACATAATGAGAGAAAAACTCCGACCGTTTTTAATTAAAACGCTCTTTGAGGTGTATTTTCGTATAGTATTTATGGTTGTATTCTCTTTTTCATGGTCTCATTTGATAGAATGGGAAACATATTACAGGAATAGAGATGATTTTGATTAGTATCATGATGTAAACGATTTAGAAATTGAGCTCAAAGTAGCGGAAATGTTCGATTTTTGCCAATGTTCAAAAGTAAACAAATCACACCTTGCGTCCAATACACATCAACTGGTGAGTCTAATATTCTTTCACAAGTGCACAGATATTATTTATACAGTTTTTACAATAATGCAATAGTCTGCATAACAATAAATCTTCTATTTTTTGTATGAATAAAAAATCAAAATAGAAAGCAAGAGTAATGTAAGAGGGGCCTAAAGACATGACTAATGAACAGATAACATCTTATTTTAGTGCTAGGGATGTCTGCATTGTTTATTCTGGACTCTATTTTGAAATTGACATCTTTTTTATTTTGCATGAAATTGGCGAAATTGCCATATTCTGACCACTTTATTGGGTAGTTGAAATCGGTAAATTGGTGATTTCTTGTACTCAATCGATAGAACAAATGGAGTTCTAAAGAAATAGCTATGAGTTTGGTTGACTGTCCCAATGGAATTGGCCTAAAATAGGGCTCAAAGTCGGCGAAATCGCCGATGCATATATATCACTGACATCGCTAACTTTGCGAGAGCGTAATTCCGTAAGTTTTTAATAAAATTTCATACTTTTGGTGTCATTACAATCGGGAAAAGATTCTCTATCATTTCATAAGAAAAATTAATTTTTTTTTTTTCCAAAATTTTCCGACATAGAATGACAGTTTCAGAATGGGGCCTCCGACAGTCAAAGGGTTAAATACCCTCAGTGGGCAGGCCAGACTTTATATACCTACCATACAGACATGTTTTTGATAAACAGGCGGAAATAAACCTTTTGCCGAATTCTGGGAGAGTCTAGGACACGCCAGGTGGCGTTCTGGGAAAGTCTAAGACACGCCAGGTGGCGTTCTCAGAGAGTCTAGGACACGCCAGGTGGCGTTTTGGGATAGTCTGGGACACGCCAGGTTGCGTTCTAGGAGTGTCTGGGACACGCCAGGTGGCGTTCTGCGAGAGTCTGTGACACGCCAGGTGGCGTTCTGGGAGAGTCTGGGACACGCCAGGTGGCGTTCTGCGATAGTCTGGGACACACCAGGTGGCGTTCTGGGAGAGTCTGAGACACGCCAGGTGGCGTTCTGGGTGAGTCTGGGACACGCCAGGTGGCGTTCTGGGAGGGTCTGGGACACGCCAGGTGGCGTTCTGGGAGAGTCTGGGACACGCCAGGTGGCGTTCTGGGGAGTGTGGGACACGCCAGGTGGCGTTGTGCAAGAGTCTGGGACACGCCAGGTGGCGTTCTGGGAGGGTCTGGGACACGCCGGGTGGAGTTCTGGGAGAGTCTAGGACACGCAAGGTGGCGTTCTAGGAGAGTCTGGGACACGCCAGGTGTCGTTCTGCGAGAGTCTGTGACACGCCAGGTGGCGTTCTGCGAGAGTCTGGGACACGCCAGGTGGCGTTCTGCGAGAGTCTGGGACACGCCAGGTGGCGTTCTGCGAGAGTCTGAGACACGCCAGGAGGCGTTCTGCGAGAGTCTGGGACACGCCACGTGTAGTTCTGGGAGAGTCTGGGACACGCCAGGTGGCGTTCTGGGAGAGTCTGGGACACGCCAGGTTGCGTTCTGGGAAAGTCTAAGACACGCCAGGTGGCGTTCTCAGAGAGTCTAGGACACGCCAGGTGGCGTCTGGGAGTCTGGGACACGCCAGGTGGCGTTCTAGGAGTGTCTGAGACACGCCAGGTGGCGTTCTGCGAGAGTCTGGGACACGCCAGTTGGCGTTCTGCGAGAGTCTGGGACACGCCAGGTGGCGTTCTGGGGAGTCTGGGATACGCCAGGTGGCGTTTTGCGAGAGTCTGAGACACTCCAGGTTGCGTTCTGGCAGAGTCTGGGACACGCCTGGTGGCGTTCTGATAGAGTTTGTGTCACGCCAGGTGGCGTTCTGTGGTAGTCTGGGACACGCTAGGTGGCATTCTGCGAGATTCTGGGACACTCCAGTTGGCGTTCTGCCAGAGTCTGGGACACGCCAGTTGGCGTTCTCGGAGAGTCTGAGACACTACAGGTGGCGTTCTGGGAGAGTCTGGGACATGACAGGTGGCGTTCTGGGAGAGCTTGTGTCACGCCAGGTGGCGTTCTGGGAAAGTCTGAGACACGCCAAGTGGCGTTCTGGGAGAGTCTGGGACGCGCC
>WNWK01023861.1:0-30503 GCA_009830355.1 Cherax destructor | reverse complement strand
CATCACTGGTTCTAACATCTGACTCACCACCACTGAGCTGCACTCCACTGGTTATAACATCTGACTCACCACCACTGAGCTGCACACCACTGGTTATAACAGCTGACTCACCACCACTGAGCTGCACATCACAGGTTCTAACAGCTGACTCACCACCACTGAGATGCCCATCACTGGTTCTAACATCTGACTCACCACCACTGAGATGCACATCACTGGTTCTAACATCTGACTCACCACCACTGAGATGCACATCACTGGTTCTAACATCTGACTCACCACCACTGAGATGCACATCACTGGTTCTAACATCTGACTCACCACCACTGAGCTACACACCACTGATTCTAACAGTTGACTCACCACCACTGAGCTGCACACCACTGGTTCTAACATCTGACTCACCACCACTGAGCTGCACATCACTGGTTCTAACAGCTGACTCCCCACCACTGAGCTGCACATCACTGGTTCTAACAGCTGACTCACCACCACTGAGCTGTACATCACTGGTTCTAATAGCTGACTCACCACCACTGAGCTGTACATCACTGGTTCTAACAGCTGACTCACCACCACTGAGATGCACATCACTGGTTCTAACATCTGACTCACCACCACTGAGATGCAAATCACTGGTTCTAACATCTGACTCACCATCACTGAGATGCACATCACTGGTTCTAACATCTGACTCACCACCACTGAGATGCAAATCACTGGTTCTAACATCTGACTCACCACCACTGAGATGTACATCACTGGTTCTAACAGCTGACTCCCCACCACTGAGCTGCACATCACTGGTTCTAACAGCTGACTCACCACCACTGAGCTGTACATCACTGGTTCTAATAGCTGACTCACCACCACTGAGCTGTACATCACTGGTTCTAATAGCTGACTCCCCACCACTGAGCTGCACATCACTGGTTCTAACAGCTGACTCACCACCACTGAGCTGTACATCACTGGTTCTAATAGCTGACTCACCACCACTGAGCTGTACATCACTGGTTCTAACATCTGACTCACCACCACTGAGCTACACACCACCACTGAGCTGCACATCACTGGTTCTAACAGCTGACTCACCACCACTGAGCTGCACATCACTGGTTCTAACAGCTGACTCACCACCACTGAGCTGCACATCACTGGTTCTAACAGCTGACTCACCACCACTGAGCTGCACATCACTGGTCCTAACATCTGACTCACCACCACTGAGCTACACACCACTGGTCCTATCATCTGACTCACCACCACTGAGCTACACACCACTGGTCCTAACATCTGACTCACCACCACTGAGCTACACACCACTGGTCCTAACATCTGACTCACCACCACTGAGCTACACACCACTGGTCCTATCATCTGACTCACCACCACTGAGCTACACACCACTGGTCCTAACATGTAGATTGGACTAATGCCAAAGAATTACTTCCCTGTAATTCTACAGTTAAATTGAATATTGTGGAATCATCTCTTTATCAAACATGATTCAAAACATATTTCAAATTTGTTTTCTGGACTGCATAAACTTGAGAATTTTATAGTCCAGAATATTATTCATAATCTTAAAGGTAAAAATATTTTTCAAAAAATTCAGGGTTTATTCTTTGTCAGGAGAACAATTTAACTTGATGTTGGACAAATTTATGCGTGGGTTAGGTTTATACATGACCTGTTTGTGAGGTGTTGTCACCTTCTCTGAGTGAGGTGTTGTCACCTTCTCTGAGTGAGGTGTTGTCACCTTCTCTGAGTGAGGTGTTGTCACCTTCTCTGAGTGAGGTGTTGTCACCTTCTCTGAGTGAGGTGTTGTCACCTTCTCTTAGTGAGGTGTTGTCACCTTCTCTGAGTGAGGTGTTGTCACCTTCTCTGAGTGGTGTCACCTCAGTGTTTAACACATAAAATGTGCTTCTCTTGCCTCTTCTTCCTATTCCTCCCAAGATATGTGTGTAAGCACATGAAAGTGCTTAGGTTTTATTTCCTATTTTTACTGTGGTATCTTTTCTGTGGTATCTTTTCTGTGGTATCTTTTCTGTGGTATCTTTTCTGTGGTATCTTTTCTGTGGTATCTTTTCTGTGGTATCTTTTCTGTGGTATCTTTCTGTAAAAACATGCATTTGTGATCACAGTGGTGCCTGTGATAACCTCTTTATGGTGTATACATATACCTAGTTGAATGAATCTTTTTGTAGCCATTTGGCCCAGTGGCTTACGCGCTGGCCTGGAGTTTTACGACTCACTGCCACGAGTTCAATCCCCGCCCGTGGTATGGTTTATCCTCTCTGGGTTTTTTTACTTCCGATCTGCTTCAGTATTCTGAGGCATCCAAACAACTTTGGGACAGCTCCGTTTTTTTAACTTCCTTCCCTAGATATAAGCTCATAAACCCTTCTTCGTGCCCTATATACAAGCCATAAACCACTCCTTCCTACCTTATATACAAGCCATAAACCACTCCTTCCTCTCCTGTATATAAGCTATAAATCACTCCTTCCTGCCCTGTATACAAGCCATAAACCACTCTTCCCTGCCCTGTATACAAGCCATAAACCACTCCTACCTCCCATTTATACAAGTCATAAACCACTTTTTCCTGCCCTGTATTCAAGCCATAAACCCCTTCTTCGTGCCCTATATACAAGCCATAAACCACTCCTTCCTACCTTATATACAAGCCATAAACCACTCCTTCCTCTCCTGTATATAAGCCATAAATTACTCCTTCCTGCCCTGTATACAAGCCATAAACCACTCTTCCCTGCCCTGTATACAAGCCATAAACCACTCCTACCTCCCATGTATACAAGCCATAAACCACTATTTCCTGCCCTGTATTCAAGCCATAAACCCCTTCTTCGTGCCCTATATACAAGCCATAAACCACTCCTTCCTACCTTATATACAAGCCATAAACCACTCCTTCCTCTCCTGTATAAAAGCCATAAACCACTCCTACCTCCCCGGTATACAAGCCATAAGCTTGTCCTTCCTTTCCTGTATACAAGGCATAACTTATTCCTTCCTGCTCTGTATAAAAACCATGAGCGAGTCCTTCCTTCCCTGTATACAAGCCATAACTAGTCATTCCTGTCCTGTATACAAGCCATAACTAGTCCTTCCTGCCCTGTATACAAGCCATAACTAGTCATTCCTGCCATGTATACAAGCCATAACTAGTCATTCCTGTCCTGTATACAACCCATAACTAGTCATTCCTGTCCTGTATACAAGCCATAACTAGTTATTCCTGTCATGTATACAAGCCATAACTAGTCATTCCTGTCCTGTATACAAGCCATAACTAGTCATTCCTGTCCTGTATTCAAGCCATAACTAGTCATTTCTGTCCTGTATACAAGCCATAACTAGTTATTCCTGTCCTGTATACAAGCCATAACTAGTCATTCCTGTCCTGTATACAATCCATAACTAGTCATTCCTTCCCTGTATACAAGTTATAAACCAGTACAACATCACCACCAATTACTTTTCTAGCGTGCAGTCTGCCTTCATCTGTCTCGAAAAATGATGATAATCTTGTGACATGTTGAAGTCTTAATGCCAGGGGATCAGTTCCAGCACTGACACAGCTAACATCACCACTGGAACAACTAATACCAGCACTGACACAACTAACACCAGCACTGGAACAACTAATACCAACACTGGAACAACTAATACCAGCACTGACTCAACTAACACCAGCACTGGAACAACTAACACCACCACTGCAACAACTAACACCACCACTGGAACAACTAATACCAGCACTGGAACAACTAATACCAGCACTGGAACAACTAACGCCAGCACTGGAACAACTAACACCAGCACTGGAACAACTAACACCAGCACTGAAACAACTAACACCAGCACTGGAACAACTAACAACAGCACTAGAACAACTAATAAAAGCACTGGAACAACTAATACCAGCACTGACACAACTAACGCCAGCACTGGAACAACTAACACCAACACTGGAACAACTAACACCAGCACTGGAACAACTAACACCAGCACTGGAACAACTAACAACAGCACTGGAACAACTAACAACAGCACTGGAACAACTAACATCAGCACTAACACAACACCAGCACTGGAACAACTAATACCAGCACTGACACAACTAACGCCAGCACTGGAACAACTAACACCAGCACTGACACAACTAACACCAGCACTGGAACAACTAATACCAGCATTGCAACAACTAACGCCAGCACTGGAACAACTAACACCAGCACTGGAACAACTAACAACAGCACTGGAACAACTAACACCAGCACTGGAACAACTAACGCTAGCACTAACAACTAACGCCAGCACTGGAACAACTAACGCTAGCTCTGGAACAACTGACGCCAGCACTGGAACAACTAACACCAGCACTGGAACAACTAACATTAGCTCTGGAACAACTAACGCCAGCACTTTAACAACTAACGCCAGCACTGGAACAACTAACGCCAGCACTGGAACAACTAACGCCAGCACTGTAACAACTGACGCCAGCACTGGAACAACTAACACCAGCACTGGAACAACTAACACCATCACTGGAACAACTAACGCCAGCACTTGACACAACTAACGCCAGCACTGGAACAACTAACACCAGCACTGGAACAACTAACGTCAGCACTGGAACAACTAACGCCAGCACTGTAACAACTACCACTCATTGGTACTAGAATTACTCGCACACTAGAAGTGCTAGCACCACTTGTGCTACAAGTATAACTGGACTAAGAAAAAAATTGATGAGACTAACAAGTAGCAAATACTTGTAACAATACATACAACAGAATCATGATGATGAATGAAGCATCAGGATGAACAAGTGAAATCCCTAAGGATCACTTCTGCAACTTATAATATTTTTGATGTATGAAATTAACTTACCAGGAAGGATGTTCGGGGTAAAAGCTAATGATAATACGCTAGAGGAGAGGAGACTGATGATGTGGTAAAACTGTCGTGCTGTAATTTCGAATTTTTAAGGAAATGTATTTGTAAAACTTAGTTAACTAAATAATTCTACCTCCTTCGGCGTTTTTTTGTACAGCTGAGCACTAAATAATATGAATTTGCTACTTAAAGAGCAAATAATTCTGACAGTGCTAGCATTGACTTTTTACTGTTGATGAAACTTCCTAGCAACAACTATAAAGGCAGCTTATTTATTCAAGCATATCACACACACACACACACACACACACACAAACACACACACACACACACACACACACACACACACACACATCCCCCACACACGTACATTCAATTTTCACATACACACACATATATACACAGGCGGGCAATGACAGTCCAACAATTAACACGTATATATGAGGTCCTTGAGTAGTGATCACGTGGTTCTGAGCTTTGAATACAAGTGGAGAGGGAACAGGAGTTGAATGGGAAAAGCCAAACTGTAAAAGGTTGACTAAACAGGTACAAGGAACTTCCTGCAGGAGGTTCAGTGGGACAGAATTGGTAGGAAAGTCAGTAAACAAATGATGCTGGAAACGTAGAACAAATGCAGAGGCATGGTTTGCCGGAAAATGTGGGAAGACAACAGCCTTGGTTTTGCCCGAAAGTGTAGAGGAAAAAAGTACAGAAGGCAAAGGACCCAGGAAAATAAAGAGATTAGTCAAAGAGCCAGAAACGAGTATGCACAGATAATGAGGAGGCCCAGCAACAGTACGAAAACAACATAGCATCAAAAGTCAAGTCTGACCCGAAACTGCTGTATTGCCACATTAGGAGGAAGACAATAGGTAATCAGGCTAAATAAAGAATGTGGGGAGCTCACAAGAAACGATCAAGATGTATGTGAGGAGCTCAACAAGAGATTTAAGGAAGTATTTACAGTGGAGACAGGAAGGACTATGGGAAGACAGTACATATGGGGACAACAACAAGGGATATACCTACAAGGTTTGGATGAAATACACAACCGAGGAGGAGGTGAAGAAGCTGCTAAGTGATCTTGATACCTCAAAGGCGGTGGGACCGAACATCTTTCCGTGGGTCCTTAGAGAGGGAGCAGAGATGCTGTGTGTGCCACTAACACCAATTTTCAATACATCCCATACCTGAGGTATGGAAGACGGCAAATGTAGTCCCCATTTTTAAGAAAGGAGACAGAAACGAGGCACTAATCTATAGACCAGTGTCACTGACGTGTATAGTATGCAAAGTCATGGAGAAGATTATCAGGAGGAGAATAGTGGAGCACCTGGAACGGAATAACATTATAAACGACAACCTGAACGGATTCATGGAAGGCAAATCCTGTGTCACAAAGTAACAGAAGTAAGACACGAGAGAGAGGGGTGGGTTGATTGCATTTTCTTGGACTGCAAGAAGGCCTTTGACACAGTTCCTCACAAGAGATTAGTGCAAAAGCTAGAGGATCAGGCACGTATAACAGGAAGGGAACTGCAATGGATCAGAGAATACCTGACAGGGATGCAACAACGAGTCATGGTACATGATGAGGTACCACAATGTACGCCTGTGACGAGCGGGGTCCCACAGGGGTCAGTCCTAGGACCTGTGCTATTTTTTATATATGTGAATGACATGATGGAAGGGATAGACTCAGAAGTGTCCCTGTTCGCAGATTATGTGAAGTTAATGAGGAGAATTAAATCAGATGAGGATCAGGCAGGACTTCAAAGAGACCTGGACAGCTGGACACCTGGTCTAGCAACTGGCTCCTCGAATTTAACCCCGCCAAATGCAAAGTCATGAAGATCGGGGAAGGGCAAAGAAGACCGCAACAGAGTATAGGCTAGGTGGCCAAAGACTGCAAACCTCACTCAAGGAGAAAGATCTTGGGGTGAGTATGACACCGAGCACGTCTCCGGAAGCACACATTAACCAGATAACTGGTGCAGCATATGGGCGACTGGCAAACCTGAGAATACGTTCCGATACCTTATTAAGGAATCGTTCAAAACTCTGTACACCATGTACGTCAGGCCTATACTGGAGTATGCAGCACCAGTTTGGAACCAACACCTGGTCAAGCACGACAATAAATTAGAGAAATTGCAAAGGTTTGCGACAAGGTTAGTTCCAGAGCTAAGGGGAATGTCCAACGAAGAAAGGTTAAGGGAAATCGGCCTGACGACACTGGAGGACAGGAGGATTAGGGGAGAAATGATAACGACATGCAAAATACTGAGAGGAATTTACAAGATGGACAGAGACAGGATGTTCCAAAGATGGGACATAGAAAAGAGGGGTCAGAATTGGAAGTTGAAGACTCAGATGAGTCAAAGAGATGTTAGGAAGTATTTCTTTAGTCATAGAGTTGTCAGGAAGTGGAATAGTCTAGCAAGGGACGTAGTAGAGGCAGGAACCATACATTGCTTTAAGACGAGGTATGATAAAGCTCATGAATCAGAGAGAGAGAGGACCTAGTAGCGGTCAGTGAAGAGGCCTGGCCAGGAGCTGAGTCTCGACCCCTGCAACCACAAATAGGTGAGTACACATACACACACACTATAAATTTATTAACAATATCATTGTGCATTTAGTTCATATTCCTCTTGGATTAGTTAAACAATTCATTTTAACTTTTTAGCGTAACGAAGACTATAAAATTTTAAATTATACAGGATTTCTTTAATTTCTTTTCTGTTCGAGTGGAAAAACTGCAAAATATTTATAGTGTAATTAATGAAACAGTTACCAGTGTGCTGGTAACTGTTTCTTTTTTCTTGGTTCAACTTTGAGGGAGCTGCATATTTTGAGATGGTGCTCTTTTTAATATACATTGAATAGTGGTTGTAGAAATGGTTAAAAAGAACACCATCTCAAGCCTGTTTTACTTGAGCTCAGGATGTGCAGCCTCTCAAAACTGAACGAAGAAAAGAAATGCTCAGAACACAATTCTCCAAATTAGAATGCTCTGACTGGTTTATAAAACAAGGGAAAAAAGAAAGCAAATATCAACTATTACAAAATCTCAGTTCACAAAAACTCCACTACATCCAGCAAATCTCAACTCATGGTACACTACCCTCAAGGTACGTTCAATTGTCTCAACGAAGTGACCAACATAATCACTTTCTATCCTAACAAATTGGGGAATCTCTTTTCCAAGAAACACAAACGTTCAGTTACACAAGACGCCCACTGCACGTGGGTCGTCGAAAATAACTTAATTGCTAAACTTGAGATTAAAATAGATCATTATTGTATATACATACTGATAGATAAACAAGTCTGCGTATGTACCTAGTTAAATGAACCAGGTTCCTCGTATGTTCCATGCGCCCATGAAGAAGGGTTGCTATCATTGTCTTTTGTTGTTGTTGTTCTTCTTCTTCTTCAGGATACGTGCAGGTTTCTTCTCCTCCAGATGACTGCACTAGATGTGATGTAGATGATTACTGTGTTGAGTGATGTCTGTTGTCACAACAGTTGCAGGTGGGAATCAACGTCCTGGTGCTCCTCTTACTTCTGCCAGGTGAAAACACTGAACATTGTTACTGATGGCATATAGATACTGCCCAGTTTGTTGGTTGTTCGCAGGAATTGGGTTAACGCTTTAGTTATATTCTGCTTTATACGTATTGGGAAGATTTCACATACAATAATGTTCTTTCAGTGTTAGCTATTACTGCAGAGACGTACCTCTGAATTTTTTTAATCCTATACACTAAATGTCCTTATCAGTGTCTGTTTACTAGGGGGTATTGACGTAACGCATTTTCTGTAGAGCATGATCTACAGGAGCTCTAACTCCTGGGCCCCATATTTTAACTATGGATTAGAGTGTGTGTGTGTGTGTGTGTGTGGGCTTGAGTATATGCGCGTGTCATCGCACTAGGTGTATACGCTCATTAACACATGGCAAACATTTCGTGTCAGGAGATTGCGTGACTTCAAAAGCAGGTTGAGTAGGCGGCTGTCACAGCCACGGCAGCAAGCAGCACGGAGGAGCGAGCCAGGATCCACCCTGACGTACAGTACCTTGTTTGCCTCTACCAACCTTGATGGTAGGATCGATTCTTGCAGTACTAAATGAAAGCCTTAGTGCATCTTTTGTAAGTCGTACCCTGGCCACTAGAAGCCATGCTTGTTATACAGTTACATAAAAAATTCGGGAATTCGTCCATATGTCATGCTTTTAAGCCAGAAACTAGCTCACTCATTTCACACACCGAGGTCCTGGGGTCGATCCCCGGTACGGATGAAGATATTAGAAGGTGTTTCCTCAAGACACCTGGTGTCCATGTTCATCTATCACTAAAATAGGTACCTGGGTGTTAGTCGACTGGTGTGGGTCGCATCCTGGGACAAAATTGATCAAATGTGCCAGAAATGACCAGCATAACAAGGGACTTTCTATATAGTAGTATGTCATTGATGTCAGCTAGGCCTGTATACCTTGTACATGTACTTGTAGAAATAAAGATTATAACTTGGCTTACAATGCAGCGTTTGCTTAGCCAACATGTCGAGCGTGCACATGTTTTGACTAACAGCTGTACGTGTATATAAGGCAGACACATATTTTAACCGCACTTGATAATAAAATTGGCATATACTTTTAACAACTACTCATGTATTGAAATATACTTTAATGTCACCGAAAAATGTGTATTATCCACTTTATGATATATGCAAAGAATCAGAGTAAATAATAGCAACAATAAGACCTTTCAAGTTACCTACTCAATCAACACAACAATTGAACCATAATAACATTCATGGCAACACATTAAACATCTTGACTTTAATGATATGAACTGTGACACAAAAATAATTACTATATACCTTGAAGGTAATCCATGTCACTTAGTTACAATACCAGACAACACTGGTCACCTAGCTATATTTTAGATAACACAGGTTAGCTAACTAAATCCTAGACAACACAACTCACCTAGCTACATACCCAGCTGACCTTACCACCTCACCAAACTGACTTTAGTACCCCATACCTAGAGAATACCTGGAGAGGGTTTTGGGGGTCAACGCCCCGCGCCCGGTCTGAGACCAAGCCTCGTGGTGAATCAGGGTCTGATCAACCAGACTGTTACTGCTGGCCGCACGCAAACTGACGTACGAACCACAGCCCGGCTGGTCAGGTACTGACTTTAGGTGCCTGTCCAGTGCCTTCTTGAGGACAGCCAGGGGTCTATTGGTAATCCCCTTATGTATGCTGAGAGGCAGTTGAACAGTCTTGGGCCCCGGTCACTTATTGTGTTGTCTCTCAGTGTACTAGTGGCACCCCTGCTTTTCATTGGGGGAATGTTGCATCTCCTGCCGATTTTCCAAGTGTATATTATCATGTATCTATCTCGCCTGCGTTCCAGGGAATACAAATCAAGGGACTTCAACCGTTCCCAGTAATTTAGGTGCTTTATCGTACTTATGTGTGCCATGAAAGTTCTTTGTACACTCTAAAGGTCAGCAATTTCGCCTGCCTTGAAGGGGGGCAGTTAGTGTACAGCAGTATTCCAGACAACACTCCCACCCCTAACTAACCTTAACACACAACTCAAACAACACTGACACCCCACCCAACTAGCTTTAACACCCCACCCAACCAATATTAACACCCCACCCAACCAGTATTAACACCCCACCCAACCAGCATTAACACCCCACCCAACCAGTATTAACACCCCACCAACCAGTATTAACACCCCACCCAACCAGTATTAACACCCCACCCAAATAGAATTAACACCCCACCCAACCAGTATTAACACCCCACCCAACCAGTATTAACACCCCACCCAACCAGAATTAACACCCCACCCATCCAGCATTAACTCCCCACCCAACCAGTATTAACACCCCACCCAACCAGCATTAACTCCCCACCCAACCAGTATTAACACCCCAACCAACCAGCATTAACACCCCACCCAACCAGTATTAACACCCCACCCAACCAGTATTAACACCCCACCCAACCAGTATTAACACCCCACCCAACCAGCATTAACACCCCACCCAACCAGTATTAACACCCCACCCAACCAGTATTAACACCCCACCCAACCAGTATTAACACCCCACCCAACCAGTATTACACCCCACCCAGCTAGCTTTAACACTCCACCCATCTTTTAAAATTCTCTTTCAAACTTTCTACCTCAGATTCTACACTTTTTCTTAAGTTTTTGTATATTGTCTTGCACATTAAATTTATTTTTGCTATTTTAAATAACAGATAATTTCCAGACTTCCTCATTAATAACTTTATTTCAACATTAAAGTATTAATTTATCAACGTTTCTCTCTTCCTGTCCTTCTATATTACCTTTTATTTTGTCTATATTTCCAGTAGGTTTGTGAGCTAAGTAGTAGACGTTTCTTCTGTATGCTGCAAGATGGCGGCGGTCACACCTAAGTGTGAAATTTTGGTGTGAAAAAATTTCGCACCTATGTGTTAATGACCCTCCCACGACCCCAACGCCTCCGCCCCACACCGCCCGCGCCTCCTTCTGCTGCGCCTTCTGCTGCGTCCTCCGGATCGCCCCCGCTCCTCCACTTTTTTTCGAATTTTCTATTTTTTTTTTTCCAAATTTTCGAATTTCATAATTTTTGAAGGTCCCCCTATGGGGCATGGTAAGGTCCCCTTGACTTCACCCCCCCTATCCTTTAAGGACCAATTTTTTTCCCACTTTCAAAGAATGTTGCCAATTTTTTACGAATTTTAGAGGGATTTCCAATTCCTCTGGGGTATGGTAAGATTCCCCCCTATGGGGGTACAAGCAGGTTGAATCATGAGAGATGTGACGTCACGTGATAACCATCCATGACGTCACTGACCGAAAAGTAAACACAGATCAACAATTTAAACCATGATAACACCAATACACATTTTTTTCAATATTTATTTCAACAAAAAAAGGTAAAAAAATTCCATGTTTTCGGATAACAGAATAAAAAGGTACAATACATTTTCATATACAACATACCACGAATATTACACATTTTTCTCTAGCTCAACCACACACACACACACACAGGACCTAGTAGCAAACAGTGAAGAGGCGGGGCCAGGAGCTATGAATCGACCCCTGCAACCACAAATAGGTGAGTACACACACATCAAGGTGAGACAAGACACAACAAATTCCTAAGTCACAAATTCACTATTGTACAAGCCACAACACCTCACTCACACACGCTACAACCCTCCGATACTTCACCCAGGATAACCCAAATTTTAACTCTACATACACTTTTTCATTTTGTTTACTTACAACATTCACACACTAACTACTCATTTTTTCACTCATAACCCGCAACATTTCACATTACCAACTTCATTATTACAAGTCACACATACACACCTACACCCACATACATCCTGATTTCATTACACAATACTCATTTCACATTCCTAAAACACACCAATACTCCCATTACACACCTATATTCAACTTCTTGAGAAATTCACCAGATGAATCTACTTGATGCTATGAAAGACAATACTGAAATGGTTACACTCTCAGGTACCCTTTTTATAATCCTCGATTTAAGTTGCCAATAACATTTTTTTTAATAATATAAAACATACATTACATAGGATTTCTTCATAAAGCATATATATTATTCCATCATGTATTTCAATTAATATGATTAGTCATTCATTGGTAATAATCCTTCTTTTTAGTAAACGAAATATTCAGAGAATATTTTTTTGGCAACACCTGCCAACTCACCCATGACGTCACGCTCAACCAAACAGGATTGAGCAGATAAACCTAGTTGATGTGACGTCACGGGGTGCTCATACGCATTGCACCATGTTTCTACAACCTCACAACCTCCAGGTCCCAGGTATTCTGGGTTCCCCCTACGGGTACCCCTCAAAATTTCTCAATTTCATTAAAAATAAATTTTTACTCATAAAGTTCACAACATTTCACATTTTATACACATCTCTTCAGAACTCAAAAAAATCACGTTCACCCACTCCATATCATGTTTACCTACACACACACACATACACAATTTTTCGCTAAAACATGAAAAAGATACAACACACACACACAAAGGGAGGCAACAACGAGTCATGGTACATGACGAGGTGTCAGAGTGGGCACCTGTGACAAGTGGGGTTCCACAGGGTCAGTCCTAGGACCTGTACTGTTTTTGGTATATGTGAAAGACATAACGGAAGGGATAGACTCAGAAGTGTCCCTGTTTGGAAATGATGTGAAGTTAAAGAGAAGAATTAAATCAGTCGAGGATCAGGCAGGAATACAGAGAGACCTGGACAGGCTACAAGCCTGGTCCAGTAACTGGCTCCTTGAATTTAACCCTGCCAAATACAATGCCATGAAGATCGGGGAAGGGCAAAGAGGACCGCAGACAGAGTATAGCCTAGGTGGCCAAAGACTGCAAACCTCACTCAGATGCATACGGGCATCTGGCAAACCTAAGAATAGCGTTCCAATACCTCACTAAGGAATCGGTCAAGACTCTGTACACCATATACGTCAGGCTCATACTGGAGTATGCAGCACTAGTTTGGAACCCACACCTGGTCAAACACGTCAAGAAATTAGAGAAAGTGCAAAGGTTTGCAACAAGACTACTCCCAGAGCTAAGGGGATTGTCTTACGAAGAAAGGTTAAGGGAAATAGGCCTGACGACACTAGAGGACAGGAGGGTTAGTTACTTGATAATGTGAGTAGTCACGAAAGTTCTTGGAATTCCTCTATTTTTTCATAGTGGTTGTCTTGCATTATATATATATATATATATATATATATATATATATATATATATATATATATATATATATATATATATATATATATATATCAGAGGTGATCTGTACTTAGCTCAGTGAGAACGTGTCTAGTGTACTCTCTGTGAACTGAACCACTTTTGCTCTTTGAAGTGAACCAAGATGCCCTCCATTGAGCAACTTTACCAGCAGCTTAAGGAGGAATTGAGGGTAGCGAAGCTTGAGATTCGGCGATTAACGGAGGAAAACAAGAGGATTCGTAGTAGTCCTCCTGTTGTGAGTCCTCAGGTCAAGAAGGGAACCTGGGCAGTGGCCGGACTTCATGGAACGAAGTTGAAGATCAAGAAAACGAATGGAGAGGTAGAAACGATGAAGAAGAAAGAGACAGCTGTTGAAACTGTTGTGGAAACATCGATCGCCTTCTCCGTGCTTCCCGATGAATGTGAGTCGACTACTGGGAACGTCACGACGAACGACACCAAGGAAGGTAAAAACATTGTTGTTGTTGGGGATAGCCAGGTTAGGTATATGGATAGGGCATTCTGCTTGAAGGATAGGAGTAGGAGACAGAATGTTTGCTTTCCTGGGGCTGGGATGGAGGATATTGTTAGCCGGCTTGACAACATCATGAATGGTAATGGGATCAATCCTATTATCTGCCTCAGTGCTGGAGGCAATGATGTAGGCAAGCGTAGAAGTGAGGATTTAGTTAGAAGGTACAGGACAGCAGTAGACATAATTAGGAAGAAGGGGGGGGCGCCCTGTTATATGTGGCATTTTGCCAAGAAGGGGTGTTGGAAATGAATGGTTGTCCAGAATAATTGGTATAAATTGCTGGCTGGACAAACACTGTAAGGATAATGCAGTACCATTCATTTGCAACTGGGACCACTTCTATGGCCGAAATGACATGTATGCCATTGGGAATGGACAGCTGACGGATAACGAACTGGAAATGTGTTCTCTATTTAATGACTATTTTTTGTCAGTCTTTACACAAGAAGACGTAAATGAGATTCCAGAAATTAACAATTATTCAGTTCCTGAAGAATTCAAGTTAACTAATATTACTGTCACGAGGGACATGGTTATCAAACAGATAGATAAACTGAAGCAAAATAAGTCCCCGGGACCCGACGAGTTGTTTTCCAGGGTACTTAAAGAATGCAAGATGGAACTTAGTCAGCCATTAACAAATGTGTTTAATACGTCCATCCTAACTGGTATTGTGCCAGAGATGTGGAAGATAGCTAATGTAGTTCCTATATTCAAATCAGGGATAAGTCAATTCCATCAAATTACCGTCCAATAAGCCTCACATCTATAGTAGGCAAATTATTAGAATCAATTATAGCTGATATTATTAGAAGTCACCTTGAAGAACATAATTTGATTAATGAATCTCAGCATGGGTTCACGAGAGGTCGTTCCTGCCTAACAAATTTACTGACGTTTTTCAATAAAACATTTGAGGCAGTAGACAGTGATAAAGAATATGATATAGTTTACTTGGATTTCAGTAAGGCCTTCGATAGAGTACCTCACAAGAGACTCTTAAGAAAGGTGGCAGCTCATGGTATAGGAGGTAAAGTTCTAGCATGGATAGAGGCATGGCTTACCAATAGAAAGCAGAGAGTTTCCATTAATGGGGTCAAATCTGAATGGGGATTAGTCACTAGTGGCGTTCCACAAGGATCAGTTTTAGGCCCATTGTTGTTCATAATTTACATAAATGACCTTGATGAAGGAATTGCAAGTGACATGAGTAAATTTGCTGATGATACAAAAATAGGCCGTATGATTCATTCTGAGGAGGATACCAGTGAACTCCAGGAGGATTTGGACAAATTAATGTCTTGGTCTCAAAAGTGGCAGATGAAGTTCAATGTGGACAAGTGTAAGGTACTAGTCCTTGGTAATGAAAATATCCCTCGAATTTATAAACTAGGTGAAGTAGAGCTTGATCATACAGAATGTGAAAAAGACTTGGGAGTCATGGTAAGCAGGAATCTAAAGCCAAGACAACAGTGCCTAAGTGTGCGCAATAAGGCTAACAGATTACTAGGATTTATTTCAAGAAGTATAAGCAACAGAAGTCCAAAAGTTATTTTACAGCTCTATACATCACTAGTGAGACCTCATTTGGATTATGCAGCTCAGTTTTGGTCTCCTTACTACAGGATGGATATAGATTCATTGGAGAACATACAAAGAAGAATGACTAAAATGATTTACAGTATAAGAAATCTCCCGTATGAAGATAGACTTAGAGCGTTGAATCTCCACTCTCTGGAGAGACGTAGAATGAGGGAGATATCATCGAGGTGTACAAGTGGATGATGGGCATAAACAAAGGAGATATTAATAAAATACTGAGGATATCGAACCAAGTAAGAACCAGAAATAACGGATTTAAATTGGATAAATTTAGATTTAGAAAGGACATAGGCAAGTACTGGTTTTCGAACAGAGTTGTAGATGCGTGGAACAATCTTCCGAGTACTGTGATAGAGGCTAGGACCTTGGGTGGCTTTAAAAGAGATTGGACAAATATATGAGTGGGAGGGGCTGGGTTTGATTTGTGTCGTGAGTACGGGAATAAATTCTTAGGTAGTGGTGGTTTTGATAAGGACCTGCCTTGTATGGGCCAGTAGGCCTTCTGCAGTGTTCCTCCATTCTTATGTTCTTATGTTCTTATGATGGGGTTCACTTATCCAGGGCAGGTGTGGATTTTCATGCTAGCTCAGTTGAGGGTGTTGTTAGGACTTTAAACTAGGATTAGTTAGAGGTATGGGTTTAGAAATGGAAAATACTGAGTTTCGAAATATAGATTTAGGCTTTGATATAAAAAATCTTAACAATAACAAGGACAGTAATAGGTATAGTGGAAAAACAGAAATGAGCAGGAAGGGTAAAGAGAAAGGAGGGTCTTTAAAAGTGTATTACTATGCAAATAGTTGTAGTGCTAGGAATAAGATGGACGATTTGAGATTAGTTGCAAGTGCAGGTAACATTGATGTATTTGCCATAACTGAGACATGGTTCAATACAATAAATAGGAACATGAATGCTGAATGTCATATACAGGCTTTTAAATTGTTCGAAGTAGACAAACGTTTCGGGAAGGGGGGTAGGGTGGCACTGTATGTCCGAGATCGCTTGAACTGTTGCATAAAAACCGGAATAAAGTCTGAAATAACACATACAGAGTCTGGATAGAATTTTCAGAGGGGCATGAAAAATTGATTTTAGCTGTGATATACAGTCCCCCAAATTTTGATAGGGACCAAGGGAGACTACTTTGGGAGGAAATTGTTAAGGCCACAATGCACGATAACGTAGTTATTCTAGGAGACTTCAACTTTAGTCAGACTGATTGGAATTTCTTAACTGGGAATTTAGAATCTAACGACTTCTTAGTAGTTCAAGATTGTTTTTTGAAGCAGTTTGTGACAGAACCTACAAGGGGAAATAACCTGCTTGACTTGGTTCTGGCAAACAAGGAAACCCTTGTTAATAATTTAGAAATTACAGAGGAACTCGGCACAAGCGACCACAAATCAATTACCTATAGCATTGAATGGAGGTATTATAGTAGGGATAACTCAGTAACGGTCCCAGATTTTCGCTTAGCAGATTACAATGGACTTAGAGAACACTTATCATCTGTGGACTGGGGTAATGAAGAGAGCTATCAATATGACAGTTTTCTGAACACTATACATGCTGCCCAAAGAACATTTATCCCATATAAAGAAATTAGATTGAATAGAAATGACCCAAAATGGATGAATAATAGGCTCAAATATCTTTTAGGGCAGAAGAAAGGAATTTATAGGCGCATAAATAGAGGTGAGGGTCATCTTATAAATCAGTATACTGACATTAAGAGGGACGTTAAAAAGGGTGTGGGGGAATGTACCCCTACGATAAAGTGGACTGTTATATGTTGCTATACTTAGCTTGTAGATGCATCCACGATTACCCAGCCGTTCCAGTAACCGATGGTTGATGCCGACGTTCACATCCCCCACAGGGCTGTATGGTAAGACAAAATCACACATGAGACTTATATTATTGCCCCAAAGGAGCGTATGCCATATAATCAGTCGTTTGATGGACTGAACGGCGGTTTACTCACGGTGTTTGGGCGGATCGCCCATGAGTCACCGGGTGAATTTTAAATCAGCCTAAAGCAAATTATGCTTTCCTAACTGTGCAGCAGGTGGCATCTAGGTATAAGCAGACTTACCTGGGTATTTGTATCGGACCCTTAATTCACACCCGGATATCGTTGTCTTGTTTGAAGAATGCTGCTGAAGAGTCACTGCCTTGTTAGACGATGCAAACTCATTGTCCCTTTACATTCTTCAATTTCAGTCTTTTTGCAGTAGTAAGAAGCTGCACGGGAGAGATACATTATTATATACACATGGAAAATTCTCGAGGGCTTAGTACCAAACTTGCACACAAAAATCACTCCGTATGAAAGCAAAAGACTCGGCAGGCGATGTAACATCCCCCCAATGAAGAGCAGGGGTGCCACTAGCACGTTGAGGGACAACACAATAAGTGTGAGGGGCCCAAGATTGTTCAACTGCCTCCCAGCGTACATCAGGGGGATTACCAACAAGCCCCTGGCTGTCTTCAAGCAGGCACTGGACAGGCACCTTAAGTCGGTACCTGATCAGCCGGGCTGTGGTTCGTACGTTGGACTGCGTGCGGCCAGCAGTAACAGCCTGGTTGATCAGGCTCTGGTCCAACAGGAGGCCTGGTCACAGACCGGGCTGCGGGGGCGTTGACCCCTGGAATTATCTCCAGGTAGACTCCAGGTAGACACTTCTGAATATACCGCAATTTTATTCACTAAACACGCTGGAACAGAGTTCTTATCCAATTTCCCGATGTTAGTGCAGATTAAATTAGCGCACCGACGTCCACAACTAATGTCTTTGTTAGGTTAAATCCTCGCCGCAGTAGGACCCGTTTCTTCGGTAGCAGAGTTCAATCTCCCCCCCTCGTACAGCCTCGTGCAGCCTTGTGCCTCAGCAGCGGAGCTTGGCATTGCTGACATCAGCACAATTTCAACAATTGCTACATGCTGCTACAAGTGGCAATTAAAATGCTTGTGTTCTCTAAATACTTTGATCACTGGAACACATGATTGTAAATTCAAGTGTAGAAATGGAAACAGCAGTTTCCTGTAATTTTCCTGTTACGGCAAAGAGTTACATTTATCTCAAATGTCTATTGACTCACATATACTCGTTGCTACTTGGTCAGTCAACATGTGACACACTGTGGTCAGTTCATCTGGTATTAGTTAATTTGTTTTCGAAGCCAGACACGCCTCGTCTGGCCCTTTCTAAGGGCGGAAAGGGTAGGGCCCTTAACAAGGGTAGAAAGGGCTGATACCCCCTCTTTTGGAGAATTTTCTCCACAAAGGGGATAAGAAAAGCTAAACGGGACTACGAAACTAAAGTTCCTAGGGATTCGAAAACTAACCCAAAAAGCTTTTTCCAAGTGTATAGAACAAAAGTTAGAGATAAGATAGGTCCACATAAAAATAATTATGGGTATCTTACTGACAAAGAGAATGAAATGTGCTCTATTTTTAATAATTATTTTCTCTCGGTTTTCACTCAGGAAGACACTAATAATATCCCAATAATTAGGTTTTTTAGTGGGCCTGAAGAAGATAAATTATGTAGTATCACAGTCACTAGTGAAATGGTTATCAAACAGATAGACCGTTTGAAGCAAAATAAATCACCCGGTCCTGATGAGCTTTTTTCAAGGGTTCTTAAGGAATGCAAAATGGAACTCTGTGAACCCTTAACTAACATTTTTAATTTATCTCTTCAAACAGGTGTAGTATCTGATACGTGGAAGATGGCTAATGTAATTCCTATTTTTAAAGAAGGGGACAAGTCGTTACCGTCAAATTACCGCCCAATAAGCTTGACCTCAATTGTAGGCAAATTACTAGAGTTAATTATAGCTGATAATATAAGAAGCCATTTCGATAGACATAATTTGATTATTGATACTCAACATGGATTCACCAGGGGCCGTTCCTGCCTAACTAATTTATTAACTTTTTTCAGTAAGGCTTTTGAGGCAGTTGATCATGATAAAGAATTCGATATTGTTTATTTGGATTTTAGTAAGGCTTTTGATAGAGTACCACATCAGAGACTGTTAAAGAAAGTGGCTGCTCATGGCATTGGGGGAAAAGTGTTGTCATGGATCGAGTCATGGTTGGATAAATTCATGAGTGAGAGAGGTTGAATTTGAGTGGACTTGCACATGAGTAAATAGAATTATCAAAGCTTATTTCTTGGGTAGCATTGAAAATTAGGTAGAGCAAATATTCTGATAGTGGGATGGATTGTGAAGGACCTGCCTAGTATGGGCCAACAGGCCTGCTGCAGTGTTCCTCACCAACAACGGACGATGATGTGTCCCAGGCAGAGATGGAATCAGAGGGCCCCTCTACACCCTTTGAAGATCCTCCAGTGGAACATTTGTGGGCTGCAGCGAAAAATTCACTTAGTAATTGAAGCTGCAGTACAAGATGAGATCGATGTCTTCCTGCTCCAGGAGACACTTACCAAACCACCACATCAACCATCGCCACGTATCCCGGGATTCTCGGCTTACCTTCAGTGCCTGGAAGGCACCGGCAGGGGCACGGCAGTCTATGTCAGGAATACTATCCCTCACTCCATCTCCACTGACCCCATCGACTGCGGGGAGGGCGTGGAGGATGGACCTCTCATAGTTTACAACATATACAGAAGCCCTCGGTCCACCCTTAACATTTCGGAGGTGGCTGCACTCGCCCCCGTGGAGGGTCTTGTTGTGACTGGGGATGTCAATGCCTACCACCCAATACTTAATTCTGTCTCCCCCACCAACGCAGCGGGGAGGCACCTTGCGACTGTGCTGGAGGATGTACCTGAGATCACCCTCCTCAACAATGGGGAGCCAACCCATCACTACGGTGGCCGTCTGGACATCACGCTCGTCTCCAGACGACTGCTCTCGAGTGCTAGTTGGGAGGTCCACCCCCGTCTAACCAGTGATCACTTTGCAGTGGTCACTACACTGATGGTCCAGCAGCACCCGCCTCCCACGCATACCCCCAGAAGGAATTTCAAGAAGGCATACTGGCAGTGCTTTCAGGAGGTCATCGAGCACTGGTGGGCGGAGACTACTCTACCAGAAGATCCTGATGAGGCGGCTCAGAATCTACAGGCGGCCTTCACATTGGCAGCTGAGGCAGATTACGGGCGGTGGGTCGTACAAGCATGACTGGTAATTCTACGATGAGGCAATCGAGGAACAGAACCACCGCATCAATGTCGTCCGCAAGATGCACAGGCACAATCCCACGGCCGAGTCCATGCGTCTGCATGGACTCCATGCGCGCCATGTCTCGCACAGGGTCCGGCAGGCTAAATGGTTTGAGTGGTGTGCCTCCTTCAGCTACTCCACCACCTTATCCGAGATATGGACCAAGCTACGAATGGCCACTGGGCAGTGTCGCGGTGTGGTTCGAGCGCACCCAGATCCTGCAACAGAGGCAGAGCGACTGGTGGAACTCTTCACCTCCAGAGCAGCTATGGCTCAACTGCCTCAGGATCTCCAGGACCTCCAGGCAACTCTCCTTCCTAGAAGGGTGGAGGCGATCCACGCGGCATGCCGGGCAAAGGATGCCACGGACGAAGACTTCACTTACCGGGAGCTCCAGGCGGCCTTCACATCTCATCGGGACACTGTGCCTGGCCATGATGGGGTCACCTATGGTATGATCACTCGGTCTGGCCAATCTGGTCACGAAGCTGTCCTGGGGGTCATCAACCGGACATGGAGAGCCGGCAGACTCCCTGCTGTATGGAAGGAGGCTGACATCATACCTATTCCTAAACCCGGGGATCCTGGCAGTGTGAGACCCATCTCCCTCACCAGTTGCATCTCCAAGGTGTCTGAGAGGATGGTGCTGGAGCGACTGAGGTGGAAGCTTGGCCCTCCTCATAAACACTTCTATGGGTTCACCAGAGGAGTGGGCACCTTTGAAAGCCTTACCACCCTACTGGCGAGCATTGGGTCAGACTCCCAAGCCCGCATTGTTGTCTTCCTCGACCTTGAAAAAGCTTTCGAGCTATCCAGTGCACCTGCCGTCCTTGCACTCTTGGCCCGCAGAGGAGTTAAGGGCAAGCTGCTTACATGGCTTCAATCCTATCTCCAGGACAGGTGGGCCCGGGTCCGTTTCCAGGGGCATACCTCTTCTCTCAAGACCCTTGAAAACGGCACTCCACAGGGCGGGGTGCTTAGTCCCGCCCTGTTTAATGTATTGATGCACCAGCTTGTGTGCTTGCCTTTCTCCATGGGCACCTTCCTGCTCAGCTACGCCGATGACCTGGCGCTTGTCATATCCAGGAAACACCGGCTTTTGCAGCGAGCCCAGGAGGATCTCGATCTGCTGGCTTCCGCTTGCCATCGCCTAGGGATCAAGATATCTGCAGCAAAATCCAAAGCCATGATCCTTCGCACTAGGGAACCCAATGAGAGGCTGCAGATCCTGGGCATCAACTTGGAATGGGTTCACAGCTATAGGTACCTTGGCATCTACATCGACAGGAGCCTCACCTTCCAGAAACATGTACACCACATCAAATAGAGAGCTCTGCAGAGGGTCAGGGCAATGAGTGCCATAGCCAACCCTAAGGTCGGGGCCAGCCTCGAGGTCATGAGGTTGTTCTACATACAGGCTGTACGCTCGCTCTGGTTCATGCCAGGCCCACGAACATCAAGTGTCTCTGTGTGGTCCAAAACACAGCTGTACAGGCCATGCTGGGGGCGCCTAGGTGGGCCAATGCTGTGTCTCTGAACTTCGAGGTGCAGCTGCAGCCCCTTGAGGACAGGATCCAACTTGTAGCTGCCAAGAGGGTAGCAAAGTACCTCTGCCTCCCGGGAGCTGACGAACTGATGAGGGATATACGGGTCCACCAGGGACATGTCGTACCAATGCACCGCGGCCGCCGGTGGTTGTGGTCAGTTGCAGATGCCACAACGAAGCTCCTGCCCATGCCATTGCTCCAGGATGGAGGCTGTGACAGACCTGCAGCGAACTACACGGTGCCGCCCCCTTGGGAGCCAGAGCTGTTGACAGTGCACTGGACAGCCCTACCAGGCAGCAAAGGGCATTGTCCCCAGCACATTCTGCAACGTCTTACTTCAGCTAGCATTACGGGTGTTGGAAAGCCCTGGGCGTGTACTGTATTACACTGATGGCTCCAGAGACCCAGAGGCGGGCTGCACAGCTGCTGGGATGTTCCACAGCAATTTAACAGTAGGATGGCGCCTTCCAGACCATTGCACCATCCTCCAGGCTGAGCTATATGCCGTTCAACAAGCTCTGCAGCATGCACCTGCAAACCATCAGCATCCTCCCGTCCTCCATGTTGATTCCAAGTCAGCAATCCAGGCAATTCTGCACAAAGAGCCAAGGGACAACATACACTTACTCACGTCCATTCAGGGCGACCTGCAGACGCTCATGGCCCAGGGTCACAGAGCCAAAATTAACTGGATCCCGAGCCATGTGGGTATCCCCGGCAATGATGCAGCAGATGAGGCTGCTAAGGCTGCAACGCTCGAGGCACACGTGGCTGTGCCTCGAGCGTTGCGGCCTTAGCAGCCTCCATCAGCCTCACCCAGATTATGATATGGGCTACCAGTGCGGCCAGGCGCCCACTTCCTGACTCTGGGGATTCCTGAAGCCGCCACTGGTATGACAGGGCAACTCACAGGGCACCCCCTCCAACCATTCGGAAGCAGGCCAGGGAGCTGCGGGTGGCTGTCCACCACCTGCGCTTAGGGTATCCCACCGCTGCTTGGATCATTGAACGGGCAAGAGAGGAGCTCTGTGCCCACTGTGCCCGGATGGTTTCGACACCCCTGGTGTCGGACTGCCCAGCTACATTGTCCCTTCGCCTCAGACACTTCCCGATGACCCCAGTGGGGCGGGCTCAAGAAGATGAGGCGGCACATCTGGTCTACTTGGCTGTCAAAGATTTGGAGACCTTACTCCCAGTCATTGAACGTCACCTGCCTCCCCGCTGACGTTGCTGTGAAGGCCTGCTGGGGGCCTCCGTTGCACCCTGCACCAACCACCATTGGAGCGACTACCTTTTGGGACGTCGTTTGTCCATAGATTCGGAGAGGACCTCTCTTCCCACCAAAGGAATACCACACATGTACCTTTAACGTCGATACATGACACTTCCCTACCGGGGAGCCGATGCCGGGTCGCCAAATTGGAAGAGACCCGGGCCGGGATCCATACCAGCAAATCACATAGAATAGAATAGAATACCAAAACACCATTGAATACTCCCAAATAACATTTAACATTTCTAACTCAACCGCCAAATTACATTCTCAATCACACACATTTCATTAACTGAAATTACATCTCATCCACCAAACTACACATTCATTCTCCAGACTTTACAACATAAACACAAAAACTGAGTCATACACTTATGACATGAGCTCACAATCACCACCAGCTCCATAAGACGATTACCAATATCTAAGAAAACCACTAAGATCACACATAAATTTTTACACATTCCCTCAAAACTCTATATCCAATAACACTAATTTTTATACACATTCCCTCAAAACACTTTAACCAAGATCACTAATTATATGAATACTTTTACTAAAATCACCCAAACTAACACCCATTTTTATACACATCCCCTCAAATCACTATAACCAAGACGATTACCAAATTCTATGATCACACTCATCTCAAAACCACTACCATCATCTAAGTTTTTTTTTATTATTTAAAAGAAACTTACATACTAGTACATGCATGTAAGAAACGTAAATTGATAACAAAAGAATGAGTGTAGGAATAATAACATTCCCCCCTGTCCTAGCCCTACACCAGTTTAGAAAAATTTATTCCGTTTAGGAATACAAACAAAAGAAATAAACATAAATTACAAAGCATACATATCATGTAACTCCCTTTATACAATATAAACAGGCCTCACACAAAAATACAACACACGGAATTCCAATGCATGTACTTATATAATCTTGAAGATACCTATCTAAATTCACCTTCTGACTCCCGACAAACACCCTACCTACTGCCTAAAAACAAACAAATTCCTACACACATCTTCCAAATACAAGACATAGCTTATTCAAAAAAATAAAAAAACATTTTTTTTAAAAAGCAACATTACAATGCATGTAAATTTTTATATAGGTAACATTAAGGGCCTTATTAACAATTATACGTGTCAAGTAAGCCTCATTTGTCTTAATAAAAAAAAATGTAAACAGGCCCCACTCCAAAGATATCTATATTATAAAAAGCAAAGAGCACATACAATAATTTTCATAGTGATGGTCACACCAAGACCATACCAACGACAGAAACTACCTATTAACCTAACCACCAAAAAAAATACAATGCATACCTTCACAAACCCTCCATAATACTAGTAGGGCTTATATAAAAACAACATTACAGACATCTACTACCATAATAACCTACTCAACAAACTTCTGCCCATTGTTTACAAAATTAAGGTCAATTCAACACTTCACCAACAAAACCATAATACAACCCCCCCCCCTCCCTTTCAACTTTATTCCAAAAAAAAAAATCACCTTTGACACCAAACATATTCCATAGTACCCCCATACCAGTCTCAACACATTCCACCCAAGCCTAGACTCTCGGAAAACCCCCTCTGCTACCCTCCAACTAACTATCCCCCAGCAAAACTTTGAAAGGCCATCATAGGTTGCAATAAAGTCATACCCATACCCCTGTTCTTCCTCTCTCCTTCCTGTATTCCATTACCACGTCAAGATAAGTCCAAAATGGTATCAATACAATAACTGTTCACCATCACATTCCCTACAACCCCCTCCCTTCGCACACCAAACCTTTCACACACCTATACCATACACCCCTTTCCTCTCGGAGACCAGCCCGCTTATATACTTTTCTCCTCAAGCATTAAGTAGCATCCCTACTGTCATATCCCTATACCCTCCTGGAAAAGCAATTTCCCATTTCCCACCATAAATTTCCCTATTCCTACATTTCGTCCTATAAAAAGTCCCTGACATTGCCCTTATCCTTACCTCCCTCTTTCCTCCCTCAATACTCATGAAATATATATATAATCCACCACTAAATACATTACAGCTCTTCGCAGTCCCTCATCCACCCCCCTCCTATGTCCAAACTCAATGCTCTTAATACTGAGATCCTCCCACCCATCACACAAATCACTCTTCCAAACCACACCCAAATTTTCACAAAAATACACTGCATGATAGGCCGTTTCCTCCTCGCCACACCCAGCACAGCTCGGCTCTGCCACTATGCCCATCCGAAACAACATTTGCCTAGATGCCACTATATACCATGCAGGAACCTAAACATCATTTCCCTTACCTCCCCTTAATCTAAGCCTACACATCCCCTCCCAAATCCCTTTCCAATCATACACAGGATATATAGCCTCCCCTCCACTATTCCTTGACCCCCACCCTCCCCAATACACAAACCTTCAACCCTTTAGGCTCCTGTACAACCAATAAATGCCTCAACATATCCTCACACACCTTCAGCTCCCTTCCCCCCCACCACCTTTGCACATTTCCCATTACTACACCCACCCTTTTCCCTACTCCCACCCAACCTGATATAACTGTGCTTTATATAAACACTTTTCAACCTACTCTCCAAAGGTATGAACCCCATACTTCCCTGCCCCACCTTCCGCATCACCACCTCCTTCCACAACCATGGCCGTCCGTATCCCCATATATACCTCAACACCCTCATCTGCAAATTCCTCACATCCTCCTGCAACAACGGATATACCGCTGCTACATGCCACAGCTTACTATACACTAACGCATTCACCACAATCACCCTTTGCAAAATCGTGATGTCCCGAGGTTTCCAACCTCCCATCCTATGAACTGACCCCCCACCACCCTTGCCGAATTCTCCCTCTTTGCCTCCTGTGCATCAACCATATATACCACCCCACTAATCTTCAACTGCCTCACAACAGGCCATCCATACATTCCCCAACCCGCCCCCACCCACGTACCCACCTCTAACAGTTTCGATTTAGCCCCATTCACTCTCATCCCTGTTGTTTCCCCAATCATACTGATGATCCTACCCACATTCCGTAGCCCATCCTCCCCTCCTACCTACACAGTTGTATCGTCCACATATCTGTCTGACTACCTTGCCCCCCCCCCTCCCCACACCCTCAGAAATTAAACAATAAAACAGGTTTTGCAAGCATGCAAACAGAATCTGGGACAAAGGACACCCCTGCCGTAGACCCCTTTCCATTTGTACCACCTCACCCACTCTACCATTCACTTGCACCCTCGCTATAGCCCCCCTACACAAGGTCTCCACCTAACCTACACTCTCCTCTCCAAAACCCTGCTTCCTCATTATCCTCCACATTTCCCTCCCAACGCTGTCATAAGCCTCTTTCCAATCCAACTCCAGGACCCTTCCATCCCTATGGCCCTCTATGAAGTCCCTAATCCTCCCATGTCTCCTATACATGCTACAGCCCGAATGCCATATTGCCCCTCATCCACAACTCTCCCAATCACCCTCTTCAACCTGTTTCCCAGCAGTTTGGCAAAATTTTTATAGTAGCACACATCAAAGACAGCGCTCTATTATCCCGTATATTCCCCCCTTCTCCTCCTTTTTCTCCAATACCACTATCCCCGTTCACTGTGTCTCCCCTATCACCCCTCCGTCTTTCATTTGATTAAACAATGCAACCACACATTCTTTCATCGGCATCCAATTCTCTACATAAAAATCATTCGGTATACCATCGACCTCTGGTGCCTGTCTCTCCCTCACTCATACCTCTTCACTGTCCTACTCATCTCCTGCACCTGCCGAATGCCCTCCTCCAGTATTTCCCCTCCCTCCCCATTTTTTCTATAACCTTTAAACCAATTATCAACATAATTACTCATCACCTCTGTTGTCTCCAACTTCTGCCCAACTATTTATCCTTCCATTTTTTTGCTCACATCCAAACCCATAATAGTCCCACCCTTTTGCCTGTTCCTAAACTGTCTCAGAACACATGCCAATGGCCTGTCAACCCAACACACCTCGTCGATCCTCCCGCACCGTCCGCATTAAACCTTCATTCTGCAAATCCTCAACCTTTCCTTTAACCCCTCAATCTCTTCCACTGGGAAGCCAACCTCCCCTCAGAACAATGACTCAACTGTCCCTCCAAATATTTCTGCAGCCAATCTGCCACTGATTGTCCTCCCTACCCTCTCCTTATAAAAATCCCTAATGCCTGGCTTTCACATATTCTTCCCACCACTGTACAAGATCCTACACATATTTCCCTCTCCCACAGAGATGCCCACCACCCCAAATCTATCCCTCCTCCTCACAAATAACCCATTTAGCTTCCAACCCATACTTTATCATTCCCCCACCCAACATCTACTAATACACCCTATGATCCGAAAAGTCCACATCCAACGTCTGCACCCACCTCACCATCACCTCCCGTGTTACATATATATGATCTATCCTCGCCGCATACCCTCTTAGCACAAAAGTATGACCCACATTCCACCCATCACCCCTCACCACATCCACCACCCCTGCCTAACCTAACACTTCCCTCAGAACACCCAAAACACATCCCGCTCCCCTAGGCTCTACATCCTTCCCTCTAATGACACAATTCCAGTCCCCCCCATGATCATTACCTCCGGCAGCCCCCTCATATGATACACTAACACGTTCTTAACAAAGTCTCCATAATTCTCCTATCATTCTCCGCCGGCATATACACCCTCAAAATACATACCCTTATCCCCCTTTCACCACCTGTACCACCCTCCCACCCCCTCCTCCCACGCTAACAACTTAAACGAGCTGGTCTCCTGGAGACCAGCTCATTTAAGTTGAGCTGGTCTCCCGGAGTTTCCTAGCAAACACCTTGTATCCATGCAATAACAGTTCACGTCCACACCTATAATTATGCTCCTGCATAATACCCACTTCCACATCATATCGTCGCATCATCACCTTCACCCATTTCCTCTTAACCTCGGCTCTAGGCCATTAACATTAATGTTTAAGCACTTAACTGTTGCAACAGGGGCTTTCCTTTGAATCTCTGTGTTCGCTGTTCACCTCCCTTCCATGCTCATGCCTTCTCACAGGTTCCCTGCACCCCCCTTTTCTCTGGCGTGCCACATCCACCCATGCCTTCTTACACGTCCTCTGCGCTGGAAATGAGCACATCGTACAGTCCGAGGCCCCCACCGACCTCTTCCGAGATTCCCCTGCAACATCCTTGACTGCACAGGCCTATGCACCTCCACCTCCTGAACTAGCAAAGAGCCAGCCACAGGCTCGTCACCCCCACCCCTCCAACCCCACCTATTTCACCCTCACTCTACCAAAGCCCGAAGGACTTCCCCATGGGGATCCTAACATCCCCCCAGCACTTCCTGTAAAGACTCATCCATCAGCACAGGCAAAGCCCCACCATCGGCATTTTCCCCCTGTTGCATGACCTCCTGCCCTTGGGACGCTTCGGGCAATGTCAGACACAAATCCCCTGCAGCATCCACCATGTCACTCCACTTTCCTTTCAAATCCACTCCCACATCCGTGGACCCCATGCTCACCACTCCAGCCCTTTCTGACATCTCCGCTCTGCTTGTCGTTCTTTGTTCATTCCTCTTTGGACACATTACTGCCACATTCTCGTAAGAGCCACATACCCTGCACGTTCTCTGTTGCCCAGCGTGACTTACACCTGAGTCCTAAAGGCGGCCAGTACCACATAAGACAGAATGGCCTTCCTCAAAGTCATCTTCAGGGTGTACAATCCCTCATGTAAGCCTGCATAAATTCCTTTCGTCCACCTACCCACCGAAGCTGTATGGATGACCCCATACTCCTGGAAGGCGTCCTTTATGTCCGTGTCATCTGCCTCGAATGGCACAATCTGTATCTTGATCCAAGAGTAGTATTTCAATATGTCCTTCATCTGCACTTCAAGGCCAGGGTTAACCATCAAAACGTCGTCCTGATATCGGTCCACCATCCTTTCAAATGCGTCTGTTGATGCAAATTTCACAAAAATCCGGGATGCCCTATTTAGTGCAATGCCATATAGTTCCTCATTACCAATTCCATATGTATCCTGCAGTATCACCAGCAACAACACTGCAGCATTGGTAGGATATAAGGCTCCTTTGAGTATTTCCACACCACAGTGTTCACCCTGCGCTGGCTACCCATCGCCATTTTGTTGTCAACACCAGTTTCCTTCAGCTGACACCAGAAGTCTAGCACAGGACAACCTTACCGCTCAAGAGCTGGGAGGCGAATGAATCCCCATATCAAAACCACTAAGATCACAGAAAACACTCATTTTTATAAACATTCACACAAAAATCATGAACACCTAAATCCATATCATGTTTACCAATATCTAAGAACGGTCATCTCAACTCCATTATTACACTCATTTTATACACACATTCCTCAAAAACACTCTAACCAAGATCACTAATTCTATGATCACACTCACCTCCAACTCAGATATAACATGAGCACAAAAAACATGAACACATACCTAACACA
>WNWK01023860.1:25000-30506 GCA_009830355.1 Cherax destructor | reverse complement strand
TGTGGAAGGGGGTTTTTTCCCCAAAAAAGTAGGCCTTAGAAAGGTATGGGGATGTCACCATGGTTTGTTTAAATTTTTAGAGGGGGTTTTAGACGAGGTGAAGGCGGGGGAGGGTTGGGGGGGGACTGAGGGGTTGTCAATTCTTTTTCCATACTCTGTTCTTTTAGGGTTTCCCCAAACGGTTTTAAAAAGGCTGGTGGACGAGTTTGGGGGGGGTGAAAAAGGAAATTAAAATAAACATAGAAGAGGGAGGTGATGGGGTAAAAAACTAGGTAATAAAAATTTGGGGCATAAATTAAAAAGGGGTATGTGGGAAAGTAAAGTGTTCTGGTTTTTGGGGAGTAAAGGTCAACAGACAGTAAAAAAAGGGCCCTTAGAACGAAGAGGTGATGGCGGGGGTTTTCCGGGGTCTCCGGGGGTGTTCCAGGGGCCGCCCCCCCGGCCCGGCCCAACCGGGTTATGTGTTGGGGCATTGGGGAAAAGAAGTTTATCTAAGAGGCCCAACAGTGTTGTGTGGGGGTGAAGGATGCTAAACAGTAAGATGTCGGTTGGGGCTTGTGGTGTGAAATTATCAGGGAATGGAAGCATGGGGACTGAAGGTGTGGGATTAAAGGGGTATAATTCAAGGCTAGGAGGGTTTTTGAGGGGGGAACCTTTGAAAGGAAAGCAGGGTTTTAAAGAACAATTGGTGTCGAGTCTGTTTTAATTCAGCTGGCGTACTGCCCCTGAGTCGCCTCAGATGACGTCTGCCCACTGTTAGTTCGTCTTAGTATTTTATACTTCATAATCATGTCCCCCTGGTCCTTCTCTCCTTGGGGGTTTTGGGCAGGTTTAGTTCCCCCTGGTCTCTCCTCATAGCTCTTCCCCAGCTCTGGGACTATTTTTTTTGCAAACCATTGCATTTTTTTCCAGCTTTTGACATGTTTTATCAGAGGGGGGTTCTACACTGGCGCTGCGTCCCCCAGGATGGACCTGACATATGCTGTGTATAGTGTCGAAAAGATTCCTTTTGGGGTTCTTTTGTTACATATTACTTGATCCACTGTAGTCCTTTTCCCCCCGGTATTGCTGCCTGCTGCTCTCCCCTTCCTGTCCCAGATTTTTGAGGTACTGTATAGAACTTTTTTACAGACAAAACATACAGTCCAGCCCCCCTCTCTCCTGGCTAACTTTCCTTACCTTGTCACGCCAACTCCAGTGGATTTGTGAGACAAGATTTACCATCTCTAGAACCTGGCTGTTGTTTCTAAAATTGCTCCTCTCCAGGTGTGTGTGTTGTACCTCACCTAATTGTCGCTGCAGGGTCGATTTGTCGTGTCAGTATCATATATACACTTGTGTAGTGTATCTTTCCTCTTACTTATACAGCTGGCCCTTTGCGTGTGACGTCCACGGTACCCGCTGACGTCAGAGGCTCAGCGCATGCACAGCCTCTCATGAGGCACTCCCTCACTAACGTTAGACCTACAGGCGAGACAGACGGTGTGGCTGGACTCTCCTTCACTTACTGTAAATATCCGTAACCATCCAACAAGGAGTATCTTTGACCTCCTATATTTTCTCTCAAGACCCACGCGACAAGTGGTGAACAGCGGCGTGCCGTAATTTTTATCGATTACGATGTTATAGAGAATAGACTACGACAAGCAAGCAAACAGCCTCCAGACCGACCACGTTACCAGCTACCTACATCCAAGAAGTCTACTTATCTACAGTATCTCCTGGTCAGCTAAGTGCCTTATTTAATTTTGCTAAAACCTACGAGGGGTTGACCGGGGTTTTTGCAAATTCTGTACGAGTAAGCCAGTGAGGGAGAGTCCCATTCAAGCCAGTTAAGCCACCACCAGTTACGTCAGCTTAGGCTTAAGCCAGCTTTACCTTGCTGTGCTAATTTGTCACAAGATTCCAAGCCAGTCAATCTGTGTGAAAATATTCTACTAAGCCAGCAAGCCACTCTGCTGTCTGAGAAGTAAGCCACGTGAGTTCACGCATTTATACCACCTTTGTACTCCAGTGTATTGCTGTTCTGTGTACAATACCATCCCCGTGGTATTCCTGGGTTATTCAAGCCACCCTGGGTTAAGTTCATGTAAACGGCGTAAGCCACAGGCGCACGCGGGAAGCAGTGTGGGCTAACCCTACCAGCCACCACCCCCCCACCACCCACGCTAAGGCAGACGACCAGACCACGTGCATCCACCACCACCCTCCACCACCATTCTTCAGTCATCGATCTCCAACCTAGAGACATTTATTGTGTTGTTGTTTTATTTTCAGATAATCTATAGACAATTTCTGTGTTGAGACAATTTCTGCGAGTTACATAAATTTTGAGTTATCCTAGGAAGTGTTCTGTGTTAAATTAATTATTTGCATTAATTTTTTATTTCACTAGTATTGTCTCTTGTTAATTATTGCGTTATAATTTCTGTGAATTTCGTTGTGTTACTAAGTATGGTAAGCAGTTTGTTAAAGTTATCTTGTGTTCCAGTATTCCACCAAGTAGTAATTTTTAAAAGATTTTAAAAATTTTTCCCCAGCATTACCCATGTGTTGTTGAATTTTCTGTTTTGTTAATTATTGTTCCACCAAGTGTAACTATCCCAGAGTTATTTTTTATTATCTTACCCTTGTTTGTTAATGTTTTAATTGTGTAATTAATTAATTTTGCTTGCCCCAGTAACTACATATTGTTTTCTCCCCAAGCAATTTTTTAATTTTTATCAGTAATATTCCCTGCTAATTCTTATGTGTTGCAGCCGTGTTATTTTTCCCCTTTCACCTGCTATTGTTTTGTGTACTTGTTCTTTTTGTATAGTGCTAATGTGCCTTCATTTTGCAGATTAGTGATTAAACTTACTGAAGATATTATTTTGATCCAATAATTACTTGTTTATAGTCAACAAGAGCATGACTTTGTAGAGGCAGTAAGTAACTGTTCTGTGCCTTGATGAGTATCTTCCAGCTGATGTAAAAATTAAAACCATTTTATTGTCATTAATTTTCATTTGTTTTTCATGTGTTTGAACAAATTCACTCTTAAGTTTGTCTAAAGTCAGTGTTTTTAGTAAATTGTTCAGTAACTGTTGCATTGAGTTACCTTGCTTTGCTTGCAATTAAGAGTAAGAGTGTTCAAACTATTTTATATCTAATATCTTTGTGTTGTGTGAAAATAATTTACCCCAGTGTGAATTTTTTTCAATCAGTCATTCCTGAAATTGATTTTGTGTAAAGTAAATTCGCCAGTATTCACCTTGTTTTATCAATTTTGTTGTGTTTAATTGCTCTAGTAACTTGTCATTTCCTAAGAGTAATAAGTATTATTCCAGTGAACTTCTAGAGATTCAAGCAGTAAAGTTATTTTAATTTATTGCCAGTGAACAATTCATCGAATTGTTTTATCAGATTGTTGCTAGTGCCATAAGCATTATTGAATTCTTTTTAATTAGTTGTGCATTTAATTTTTTATTGTGTTGAAATTTTGTTGATATTTAAAGAAAAGAAAACTCATTTTCTGTTCAAGTTAAAGCTAGATTGTTTTATCTTAGTGTGTTGCATTTTCTTGCCAAGTCAATTTCCAGTGAGTTATCTTTTCTTTATGTTATTGTGCTATTATCCGTGTTACTCATGCAGAATAGTTAATAATTACTATCAGTTAAGCTATATTGTGCCATATACTTGTGTAGATTTTGCTTTCAATTCGATTCTCGTTTAATTGCTCAGTCATGTCTCAAGTAAATTCAAGTGATAACTGTGTGTTTTCTGCCAGTCAAGGCATTAAGTTCTAGTAACCATGTGCGATAATACTGTGTGTATTGCCATTCAGCGCCATAATGATAATGAGTCAGTAAACAGCCCTCATAGTCCCTTAATGACTGAAAGACAGTCTCTAGCCTTTGAACAATGTGTTTGTTCTTCCAGCTTGTATCAGAGAATTGCCAGAGTGATGCGGAATGTGAAGTTCAGATTAGTTCTTGTAGAAAGTATGTGTTTTACTTGTTAACGTAGCCGAGCGGTCAAGGCACTAGTATTACTGTCACCCTGTCGGGGAATTCAGCCCCTACAATATCGTGCATGCAAGATAGCGTTCAGATGCCTAGGGTGCCAGAGGTATCCCGACCGCCTTGAGTACTGAGTCTATCCTTGCAATGTTGCTAGTTCAAGTAGTAGTTCCTCCAGGGACGCTTTGTTGAAGAAAGACTGTTTGAATGAGTTATAGCATCTCTCGCTGATGCAAAAGCAATTGCAGAAAGCCGTTTCTGTTGCTAGTGTATTCACTAGAGTGCCAGTTGTTGTCCCTCGTTTCCAGATAGTGTTCCTTCCAGTTGACAGTAAGCCTTTGCAGAGTAAAGTGTCGTGGTCGAAGTAATTCTTACCAGCAGTAAGAGATAGTGAGGCCGTTCTCCTTTGCTCATACTTTGTGTCCTTGAGCTAACTATTTCAACCGGGAGAGATCCATCCACTCCACCGAGTCTGTTCATTCCTTCAGTAGGAAAGTGATTATGTTGATCAAAACCGAGTTGTTCATTCCTCCAGTAGGAAAGTGATCATAAGTTGTGAGCTAAAGATAGAAAATTAGAAAATCCAGTTTAGAACCAATTATTGACTGTGTGTTTTGTTATTAGATTTCCAGTATCTAGCAAGATGTTTGTGTGTTCAAGTTTTTCTGAGTTCTGAGTTTTAACAGTATAAACCGTGTTAGCCGAGTTTATCTTTCCTGTTAAAACTTCTTCCCTGTAAATATTTATTCTTCCTCAGAAGCCGAAGAGTGCATGAATATACATCCATTGATCGATCAAATTTGCAATTGTATTATAATACCATTATATCTAGATCCATTAAATTTATCTTATGTACCATTAACGTAAGAAGTGCGAGAGTAAGATTATTCTTGATCAGTTCAAAGTTATAATGTGTTTGCTATTGTATAGATTCATCCAGTACCACCTGTCTGTTCAGCCTATAGAGTTGTATAGTATGCCGAGACGTCATACGATAACATGGCCGAGCTGTCGTGTCAGTATCATATATACACTTGTGTAGTGTATCTTTCCTCTTACTTATACAGCTGGCCCCTTTGCGTGTGACGTCACGGTACCCGCTGACGTCAGAGGCTCAGCGCATGTGCACAGCCTCATATAGGCGGGCTGCCTCACTAACGTTAGACCTACAGGCGAGACAGACGGTGTGGCTGGACTCTCCTTCACTTACTGTAAATATACCGTAACCATCCAACAAGGAGTATCTTTGACCTCCTATATATCTCTCTCAAGACCCACGCGACAGATTCATAGCTCCTGGCCCCGCCTCTTCACTGGCCGTTACTCGGTCACTCTACCCGCTCCATGAGCTTTATCATACCTCTCCTTAAAGCTATGTATGGATCCTGCCTCCACTACATCACTTCCCAGACTATTCCACTTCCTGACAAACTCTGTGTGTGTGTGTGTGTGTTTCACCCTTCTAGCCTCGTGGACTCTTTCACACATTCTTAAAGCTACGTATC
>WNWK01023860.1:0-22500 GCA_009830355.1 Cherax destructor | reverse complement strand
CTCTAATGTCAGCTTCGTCAGGAGGCTCTTCAGATGCCTTCGCAGGATTTATGGGTCTTTGGAAGTCTTTCGTGTGAGCTTCAGAGAGCTTCGGGAGATTTTAGAAACCATTCAGAATACCTTGGGAGCCTTCAGAAGACTTCAGGAGCCCTCGAAAGACTTCAGAATCCTTCAGACGCGTTCGGGCATTTCAGCAGCCTTTTTTGAGGCCTACAGAGATTTTCAGGGGCCTTCAGCATCTTTCACAATTTTCAAAAGCCTTCGGAAGCCCATGAAAATTGACTTAGAGAAATCTATATATATATATATTCATTCCACTTCTATACGCACTACCAACATTGGATACAAATACAAGAAAATACAACAGTAAATAATCATAGACCAGAAATACCTAAGCTGTAAAAGCAAGGTATTTCTGGCGGTTTAGCATGGAAAGGAACACCAGGTTGGGTATGTAAGACTTCTGAAACTTTTTCACCCGTGAGACTGTTAGAGGAGACAGCTGCACATGGTATCGCAGGGAAACTTCTCTCCTGAATATTTCATCGTTTTCACGGCGTTTTCTGACACGTTCGACACTTTAGGCGCAGTAAGCATATAAGTAACACTTGGTAAAAACACTTCATAGAAACCAAGAAATGTGATTTGTTGGAGAGTTTGAAGCAGTGTTCTACATAGCATTGTTGTTGGTGTTGTAGGTCCCGGGCCCTGGGTCCTGGTACCTGGGTCCTTGGTCCTGGGTCCTGGAACCTGGGACCTTGGGCTAGGCAGGTCAGGTGTGAGCATAAGACAGGCAGGTCAGGTGTGAGCACTAGCCAGGTAGGTCACATGTGAGGATAAGACAGGCAGGTCAGGTGTGAGCACTAGTCAGGCAGATCACATGTGAATATGCCATTAATGTCAGCTATGGTCTGTATAAGTTGTATCATGTACTTGTAGAAATAAAGATTATTATTATTATTATTATTATTATTATTATTATTATTATTATTATTATTATTATTATTAAGAAGTGTAGGCTGTCAGTAGTACCGTCCGATGTAATGCTGTGGTGTAAGTGTGGTGATGTCTACTGGATCAGTGGTTGTGGTGTAAGTGTGGTGATGTCTACTGGATCAGTGGTGACCACTTGGTGACTCGGGTTCATGTGAATATCTTCGGTAAACCGGAGTTTAGATGACTGGTCGTAACAGTAACAGTAACAACAGTAGTAACAGCGATAGTAACAACAGTAGCAGTGGCAATAACAGCAGTAACAGCGATAGTAACAATAGTAGCAGTGGCAATAACAGCAGTAACAGCGATAGTAACAATAGTAGCAGTGACAATAACAGCAGTAACAGCGATAGTAACAACAGTAGCAGTGGCAATAACAGCAGTAACAGCAATAGTAACAACAGTAGCAGTGACAATAACAGCAGTAACAGCGATAGTAACAACAGTAGCAGTGGCAATAACAGCAGTAACAGCGATAGTAACAACAGCAGCAGTGGCAATGACAGCAGTAACAGCGATAGAAACAACAGTAGCAGTGGCAATAACAGCAGTAACAGCGATAGTAACAACAGTAGCAGTGGCAATAACAGCAGTAACAGCGATAGTAACAACAGCAGCAGTGGCAATAACAGCAGTAACAGCGATAGTAACAACAGTAGCAGTGGCAATAACAGCAGTAACAGCGATAGTAACAACAGTAGCAGTGGCAATAACAGCAGTAACAGCGATAGTAACAACAGTAGCAGTGGCAATAACAGCAGTAACAGCGATAGTAACAACAGTAGCAGTGGCAATAACAGCAGTAACAGCGATAGTAACAACAGTAGCAGTGGCAATAACAGCAGTAACAGCGATAGTAACAACAGTACCAGTGGCAATAACAGCAGCAGCAATAACAGCAACAGGAGTAACAGCAGCAACAAGAGTAACAGCAGCAGCAATATCAACAACAACAGCAGAAACAGTAACAACAGCAATAACAGCAGTAGCAATAACAGAAACAACAGCAGTAAAAGTAACAGCAAAAAAAGAGCAGTAACAACAGCAGCAACAACAGTAGTAACAGCAGCAACAGCAACAGCAGTAGCAGCATCAACAACAGCAGCAACAACAACAACAGCAGCAGCAACAACAGCAGTAGCAACAACAACAGCAGTAACAGCAACAACAACAGTAACAGCAACAACAGCAGTAGCAACAACAACAACAGCAACAACAGCAGCAGTAACAGCAACAACAACAGTAACAGCAACAACAGCAGTAGCAGCAACAACAACAGCAACAACAGCAGCAGTAACATCAACAACAGCAGTAACAGTAACAACAGCAGTAACAGTAACAACAGCAGTAACAGGAGCAACAGCAGCAACATCAGTAACAACAAGAGCAATAACATCAGCAACAGCAACAACAGCACAGCAGTAACAACAGCAGCAACAGCAACAGCAGCAACATCAACAGCAACAACAGCAGTAACAGCAGCAACAGCAGTAACAGCAACAGCAGCAACAACAGCAGCAAAAGCAGCAGGAACAGCAACAACAACAGTAACAACAGCAGCAGCAACAGCAACAACAGGAGCAGCAACAACAACAGGAGCAGCAACAACAACAGGAGCAGCAACAACAACAGGAGCAGCAACAGCAACAACAGCAGTAACAGCAGCAAAAACAGTAACACCAGCAACAGCAACAACAACATCAACAACAGCAGCAACAACAGCAACAACAGTAACAGCAACAACAGCAACAACAGCAGCAACAACAGCAACAACAGCAACAACAACAGCAATAACAGTAACAGCAACAACAGTAACAGCAACAACAGTAACAGCAGCAACAGCAACAACAACAGCAATAACAGTAACAGCAACAACAGCAGCAGCAACAGCAGCAACAGCAACAACAGCAACAACAGCAGCAACAACAGCAACAACAGCCCACCAAGACAGAGTTCCACTAACTCCTTTTCCGTTCCATTTGGAACACTTGATTGAGACAGTTCCGAATTTGTTCCAGCTTGGTCATGACTACGAGACGGTAAACCCTACCCACACGCCCACCCACACGCCCACCCATACACCACCCACCCACCCACACGCCCACCTTCACGCCCGCTCGTCTCTCCGGCTTTTCTAACTCCCTCACCTTTAAAGCTGATATCTCACTGTGTGAGTAGTGGAGGGAAGGTACTGGAGGGTATATAGTGGAGGGAAGGTACTGGAGGGTATATAGTGGAGGGAAGGTACTGGAGGGTATATAGTGGAGGGAAGGTACTGGAGGGTATATAGTGGAGGGAAGGTACTGGAGGGTATATAGTGGAGGGAAGGTACTGGAGGGTATATAGTGGAGGGAAGGTACTGGAGGATATATAGTGGAGGGAAGGTACTGGAGGGTATATAGTGGAGGGAAGGTGATGGAGGATATATAGTGGAGGGAAGGTACTGGAGGGTATATAGCGGAGGGAAGGTGATGGAGGGTATATAGTGGAGGGAAGGTACTGGAGGGTATATAGTGGAGGGAAGGTACTGGAGGGTATATAGTGGAGGGAAGGTACTGGAGGGTATATAGTGGAGGGAAGGTACTGGAGGGTATATAGTGGAGGGAAGGTACTGGAGGGTATATAGTGGAGGGAAGGTACTGGAGGGTATATAGTGGAGGGAAGGTACTGGAGGGTATATAGTGGAGGGAAGGTACTGGAGGGTATATAGTGGAGGGAAGGTGATGGAGGGTATATAGTGGAGGGAAGGTACTGGAGGGTATATAGTGGAGGGAAGGTACTGGAGGGTATATAGTGGAGGGAAGGTACTGGAGGGTATATAGTGGAGGGAAGGTACTGGAGGGTATATAGTGGAGGGAAGGTGATGGAGGGTATATAGTGGAGGGAAGGTACTGGAGGGTATATAGTGGAGGGAAGGTACTGGAGGTTATATAGTGGAGGGAAGGTACTGGAGGGTATATAGTGGATGGAAGATACTGGAGGGTATATAGTGGAGGGAAGGTACTGGAGGATATATAGTGGAGGGAAGGTACTGGAGGGTATATAGTGGAGGGAAGATACTGGAGGGTATATAGTGGAGGGAAGGTACTGGAGGATATATAGTGGAGGGAAGGTACTGGAGGGTATATAGTGGAGGGAAGGTACTGGAGGGTATATAGTGGAGGGAAGGTACTGGAGGGTATATAGTGGAGGGAAGGTACTGGAGGGTATATAGTGGAGGGAAGGTACTGGAGGGTATATAGTGGAGGGAAGGTACTGGAGGATATATAGTGGAGGGAAGGTACTGGAGGGTATATAGCGGAGGGAATGTATAGGAGGGTATCTAGTGGAGGGAAGGTACTGGAGGGTATATAGTGGAGGGAAGGTACTGGAGGGTATATAGTGGAGGGAAGGTACTGGAGGGTATATAGTGGAGGGAAGGTACTGGAGGGTATATAGTGGAGGGAAGGTGATGGAGGGTATATAGTGGAGGGAAGGTACTGGAGGGTATATAGTGGAGGGAAGGTACTGGAGGGTATATAGTGGAGGGAAGGTACTGGAGGATATATAGTGGAGGGAAGGTACTGGAGGATATATAGTGGAGGGAAGGTACTGGAGGGTATATAGCGGAGGGAAGGTATAGGAGGGTATCTAGTGGAGGGAAGGTACTGGAGGGTATATAGTGGAGGGAAGGTACTGGAGGGTATATAGTGGAGAGAAGGTATAGAAGGGTATCTAGTGGAGGGAAGGTACTGGAGGGTATATAGTGGAGGGAAGGTACTGGAGGGTATATAGTGGAGGGAAGGTACTGGAGGGTATATAGTGGAGGGAAGGTACTGGAGGATATATAGTGGAGGGAAGGTACTGGAGGGTATATAGTGGAGAGAAGGTATAGGAGGGTATCTAGTGGAGGGAAGGTACTGGAGGGTATATAGTGGAGGGAAGGTACTGGAGGGTATATAGTGGAGAGAAGGTATAGGAGGGTTCTTACTCATTGACGCAAGAACCCTCTCAATGACACAAGAACCCTCTCAATGACACAAAAACCCTCTCACTGACACAAAAAACCCTCTCATTGACACAGGAACCCTCTCACTGACTCAAGAACCCTCTCACTGACGCAAGAACCCTCTCACTGACGCAAGAACCCTCTCACTGACGCAAGAACCCTCTCACTGACACAAGAACCCCTCTCACTGACGCAAGAACCCCTCACTTGGGGAGCAGTTAGAGGGGAGACTGAACCTTTAATTACAATGTGGGTGATTACTGTATTCCCGGGGAAATCCCTGCTCTGGGGAGATTACAGTTTCTTGGGAGATTAACTGTCTTGAGGGTGTTAAGTGGTGGGGAGGGAGGAGGGAGAGAGAGGGAGGAAGATGGAGGCAGAGAGAGGGACTGAGGGAGGGTATAGAAAGGATGCTACCTACTTTGATGGAAGAGGGAGAATAGGGACTGGGAAGAACGTACGGGAAATAAATGGGGCGATTGGCAGGGAATGCGACACCACCCCTGTACCATCCCTGCATCCCCAACACCACCCCTAACACCACCCCTACACAACCCCTGCACATAGAATGCAACTACCAAAACAAGTCCCTAGATAAGCTAACTTATGGACCATTAAGAGTCAATATAACAGCTTGCTAGAAGAGCAGACACTACTAACTGTGCTGTTGGCTGTTGTAAGAAGCAGCAGTGACCGAATAAGGACCCTGACTGAGGATCAACAGTCAATCCTCTTCATAAGGTTAATAAAACTCCCATAGTACTGAGACTGAGTTCAGCAACTTCCAGAAGTCGACTACGACAGTGTGTGTAGATGACAGAACCAGCGGCTGCAAGAGTTGGACTCAAGACCTGAGACACGGAGAGTGTCTCAAGACACAGCCTCAGAAAACCTCAGGAATTACTTACTAAATAATGTTCAATGAGGAGAGTTGTTCAGAGTTACGAGATATATCTTACCGTGCACCAGCTGAAACACAGTCTAAAGAACACCAGCTGAGGAGAACAGTGGTCACCCAGATGTATCTTACCGTGCACCAGCTGAAACACAGAGTCTAAAGAACACCAGCTGAGGAGAACAGTGGTCTTCCAGACAGAGCAGAGAGATGTTGCTTCAAGGAGGAGCTGTGTGTGTGTGAGAGAGAGAAAGAGATGGAGTGAAGTAGGACCTCCAGATACAAGGTCAGTGTCTACTGCCGACTTACCACGGGCATCAACTATCAAACAAGCCAGTGGGTAGTTTAGAGTGTGGGCAGCCAATCAAAACTCTGCTTTAACTAGCGGGGAGTGTAGCGGTGTTATCCTACCCACATATACAAGCTAAAAATATTACACAAATAATGGCAAACAAGATATTTTGTTTTAGGTGTTAATGAAGAAATCAGCTATATAATACATCACGGCACCACCACGGCACCACCACGGCACCACCACGGCACCACCACGGCACCACCACGGCACCACCACGGCACCACCACGGCACCACCACGGCACCACCACGGCACCACCACGGCTCCACCACGGCACCACCACGGCACCACCACGGCACCACCACGGCACCACCACGGCACCACCACGGCACCACCACGGCACCACCACGGCACCACCACGGCACCACCACGGCACCACCACGGCACCACCACGGCACCACCACGGCACCACCACGGCACCACCACGGCACCACCACGGCACCACCACGGCACCACCACGGCACCACCACGGCACCACCACGGCACCACCACGGCACCACCACGGCACCACCACGGCACCACCACGGCACCACCACGGCACCACCACGGCACCACCACGGCACCACCACGGCATCCACCACGGCACCACCACGGCACCACCACGGCACCACCACGGCACCACCACGGCACCACCACGGCACCACCACGGCACCACCACGGCACCACCACGGCACCACCACGGCTCCACCACGGCTCCACCACGGCACCACCACGGCACCACCACGGCACCACCACGGCACCACCACGGCACCACCACGGCACCAAGGCCCACCACGGCACCACCACGGCACCACCACGGCACCACCACGGCTCCACCACGCCCACCACGGCATCCACCACGGCACCACCACGGCTCCACCACAGCACCACCACGGCACCACCACGGCACCACCACGGCTACCACCACGGCACCACCACGGCTCCACCACGGCTCCACCACGGCTCCACCACAGGCTCCACCACGGCACCACCACGGCCCACCACGGCTCCACCACGGCACCACCACGGCTCCACCACGGCACCACCACGGCTCCACCACGGCACCACCACGGCTCCACCACGGCTCCACCACGGCACCACCACGGCACCACCACGGCACCACCACGGCTCCACCACGGCTCCACCACGGCACCACCACGGCACCACCACAGCACCACCACGGCACCACCACAGCACCACCACGGCTCCACCACGGCACCACCACGGCACCACCACGGCACCACCACGGCTCCACCACGGCTCCACCACGGCACCACCACGGCTCCACCACAGCACCACCACGGCACCACCACAGCACCACCACGGCACCACCACCACGCCACCACCACACCACCACGCCACCATCACAGCACCACCACACCACCACCGCAGCACCACCACACCACCACCGCAGCACCACCATAGCACCACCACCAACACCACCACCAACACCACCCCCAACACCACCACCACACCAACACCAACACCACCAACACCACCAACACCACCAACACCACCACCAACAACAACACCACCAACACTACCACCAACACCACCACCAACACCACCACCAACACCACCACCAACATCACCACCAACACCACCACCAACACTACCACCAACACCACCACCAACACCACCACCAACAACACCAACAACAACACCAACAACACCACCATCAGTCCTAGCGACACCAGCTTCTAAAAATCATAATTAACTCTTTTGTTATAGTTGGTAAAACAAAAGACAAAACAATCACTACATACAACAACAACAATCACTACATACAACCATAAGAATCACTACATACAATTACAACAATCACTACATACAATTACAACAATCACTACATACAACCATAACAATCACTACATACAATTACAACAATCACTACATACAACCACAACAATCACTACATACAACCACAACAATCACTACATACAACCACAACAATCACTACATACAATCACTACATACAATCACAACAATCACTACATACATCCACAACAATCACTGCATATATCATACAACCACAACAATCACTACATACAACCACAACAATCACTACATACAATCACTACATACAATCACAACAATCACTACATACATCCACAACAATCACTGCATATATCATACAACCACAACAATCACTACACACATCATACAACCACAACAATCACTACATACATCATACAACCACAACAATCACTACACACATCATACAACAACAACAATCACTACATACATCATACAACCACAACAATCACTACATACATCATACAACCACAACAATCACTACATACATCATACAACCACAACAATCACTACATACATCATACAACCACAACAATCACTACATACATCATACAACCACAACAATCACTACATACATCATACAACCACAACAATCACTACATATATCATACAACCACAACAATCACTACATACATAATACAACCACAACAATCACTACACACATCATACAACAACAACAACAATCACTACATACGTCATACAACCACAACAATCACTACATACATCATACAACCACAACAATCACTACATACATTATACAACCACAACAATCACTACATACATTATACAACCACAACAATCACTACATACATCATACAACCACAACAATCACTACACACATACAACCACAACAATCACTACACACATCATACAATCACAACAATCACTACACACATACAACCACAACAATCACTACACACATCATACAATCACAACAATCACTACACACATACAACCACAACAATCACTACATATATCATACAACCACAACAATCACTACATACATCATACAACCACAACAATCACTACATATATCATACAACCACAACAATCACTACATATATCATACAACCACAACAATCACTACATACATCATACAACCACAACAATCACTTCATACAACCACAACAATCACTACATACAACCACAACAATCACTACATACAACCACAACAATCACTACATACAACCACAACAATCACTACATACAATCATAGATCAAACTACTCAATTACCGTTATTAACCATCATTCACTCTATAAAAACAACATGTCAAAAGAAGTCTTGAAGCGGACCACTAGAGAACCATGTACCATTAGCGGGCCATGGACCACTAGAGGACCATGCACCATTAGCGGGCCATGGACCACTAGAGAACCATGTACCATTAGCGGGCCATGGACCACTAGAGAACCATGCACCATTAGCGGGCCATGGACCACTAGAGAACCATGCACCATTAGCGGGCCATGGACCACTAGAGAACCATGCACCATTAGCGGGCCATGGACCACTAGAGAACCATGCACCATTAGCGGGCCATGGACCACTAGAGAACCATGCACCATTAGCGGGCCATGGACCACTAGTGGGCCATGCACCATTAGCAGGCCATGAACCACTAGAGGACCATGCACCATTAGCGGGCCATGGACCACTAGAGGACCATGTACCAATAGCGGGCCGTGGACCACTAGTGGGCCATGCACTATTAGCGGGCCATGACCCACTAGTGGGCCATGCACCATTAGCGGGCCATGGATCACTAGTGGGCCATGCACCATTAGCAGGTCATGGACCACTAAAGGGCCATGCACCATTAGCGGGCTATGGACCACTAGTGGGCCATGTCATCACAGTGATAACTATTTCATCATAGTGATAACTATGTCATTACAGTGATAACTATGTCATCACAGTGATAACTATGTCATCACAGTGATAACTATGTCATCACAGTGATAACTATGTCATCACAGTGATAACTATATCATCACAGTGATAACTATGTCATCACAGTGATAACTATGTCATCACAGTGATAACTATGTCATCACAGTGATAACTATGTCATCACAGTGATAACTATGTCATCACAGTGATAACTATGTCATCACAGTGATAACTATGTCATCACAGTGATAACTATGTCATCACAGTGATAACTATGTCATCACAGTGATAACTATGTCATCACAGTGATAACTATATCATCACAGTGATAACTATGTCATCACAGTGATAACTATGTCATCACAGTGATAACTATGTCATCACAGTGATAACTATGTCATCACAGTGATAACTATGTCATCACAGTGATAACTATGTCATCACAGTGATAACTATGTCATCACAGTGATAACTATGTCATCACAGTGATAACTATGTCATCACAGTGATAACTATGTCATCACAGTGATAACTATGTCATCACAGTGATAACTATGTCATCACAGTGATAACTATGTCATCACAGTGATAACTATGTCATCACAGTGATAACTATGTCATCACAGTGATAACTATGTCATCACAGTGATAACTGTCATCACTGGAGTTTCTTAACTCTCATACTAACAAAATGCTCATTGTAAAAGCCAGTTGTAGATATTAATAAAAATATCAGTGAGAAGAGTATTAATGTACAATTGTTATGGATTCCATCACAGAATATAACTCTGGTGTGTCTGTGTCCAGCATTACCAATAATATTAGGAGAGAAGTAAATAATGAAGGTGAATGTTATAGGAATGTTGTTAGAAGTCTGAGTAGATCTATAACCCACTATGATAACATGAACGTTGATAAGTACGTTTATGGAGCAACTTGTAATGTGACCACTGACTGATGTTGTAGTGGCCAGACTTAGGCTTGGTTACAAGTACTTCTGACAGTCTGACAGACACAAAGACTGACTGATGTTGTAGTGGCCAGACTTAGGCTTGGTTACAAGTACTTCTGACAGTCTGACAGACACAAAGACTGACTGATGTTGTAGTGGCCAGACTTAGGCTTGGTTACAAGTACTTCTGACAGTCTGACAGACACACAGACTGACTGATGTTGTAGTGGCCAGACTTAGGCTTGGTTACAAGTACTTCTGACAGTCTGACAGACACAAAGACTGACTGATGTTGTAGTGGCCAGACTTAGGCTTGGTTACAAGTACACGGGATGGATATGGGGTGCACAATAAACTAGCCACTGTTTGTCTCTCTGTCTGTATGTCTGCCTGTCTATCTGTCTGTCTGTCTGTCTCTTGCTTTCTTTCTTTCTTTCTCTCTCTCTTTTTCTCATCCACACAAATAATAAAACTCACAAAAAAACAAACGCAGGGCCAGCCTGGGCTCATTACAAACACAAAGCAAACACCAGACACTTCATTACACATTCAAGACAAACACAGAACACTTCTGAGACGCTGTATTTGTTTCTTCGTGCAAACAAAGACAGATTGCACTCCTCTGTTTCTCACACAGTCATAAAACCCACTTTGAGAAGAATAGTCTTACATAGACTAGTCTTAGCATGCTGGGAGGAGTAGGAGGAGTTGATGGAGGTGGAGGAGTTGATGGAGGTGGAGGAGATGATGGAGGTGAAGAAGATGGAGGAGGAGGAGGCTAAGACACAAGATAAAAAATCTAAGTAACTGAGCAAGAAGGAAGGTAGACAAGTTTTAGCAAACAGAAGTGGAAGTGATCATAAACAATGTCAAACAATAGAAGGGGATCTTGACTATAATGCAAACAACAACGTTCATACTGTATCACTATAATGTTATTATAAACACTACTATAATGTTATTGTAAACACTACTATAATGTTACTATAAACACTACAATAATGTTATTATAAACACTACTATAATGTTATTATAAACACTATAATAATGTTACTATAAACACTACAATAATGTTATTATAAACACATCAATAATGTTACTATAAACACTACAATAATGTTATTATAAACACTACAATAATGTTATTATAAACACTACAATAATGTTACTTATAAACACTACAATAATGTTACTATAAACACTACAATAATGTTATTATAAACACTACAATAATGTTACTATAAACACTACAATAATGTTATTATAAACACTACAATAATGTTAATATAAACACTACAATAATGATACTATAAACACTACAATAATGTTATTATAAACACTACAATAATGTTACTATAAACACTACAATAATGTTATTATAAACACTACAATAATGTTATTATAAACACTACAATAATGTTACTATAAACACTACAATAATGTTATTATAAACACTACAATAATGTTACTATAAACACTACAATAATGTTACTGTAAACACTACAATAATGTTATTATAAACACTACAATAATGTTATTATAAACACTACAATTGAAGTACTATAAACATACAATAATGTTATTATAAACACTACAATAATGTTATATAAACATAAATAATGTTATGGAAACACTACAATAATGTTATTATAAACACTACAATAATGTTACTATAAACACTACAATAATGTTATGTAAACACTACAATAATGTTAATAAATATTGTTGAGAATAGCGGGAGTTTTGGGAGGAGTGGAGGGAGTGTTGTTGGAGGAGTGGAGGGAATGTTGTTGGAGGAGTGGAGGGAGTGTTGTTGGAGGAGTGGAGGGAGTGTTGTTGGAGGAGTGGAGGAAGTGTTGTTGGAGGAGTGGAGGGAGTGTTGATGGAGGAGTGGAGGGAGTGTTGTTGGAGGAGTGGAGGGAATGTTGTTGGAGGAGTGGAGGGAGTGTTGTTGGAGGAGTGGAGGGAGTGTTGTTGGAGGGAGTGTTGATGAAGACTGGGACTTTGTTAGGAGATGGAATGTTTTGATAAAGTGTCACTGTTGACAGTGACGATGTTACTGATGAGTCACTGCATGTTGTTACATGGTGATGTTATTACATGGCAGTGTAATGTTGTTCACACGTATGTTGTACTGTGAGTGTACACTGGCATGTTGTTGATGTTGATACACTGTACAACTTTGTTAAGTATTGAATGTGCACTTTGTTCAACTGTTCACTGTTGTTCTACGACTGTTCAGCTGTTGTTCACACTGTTCACTGTTCGTTGTACACTTTGTCACTGTTGTTCACACTGTGTCACTGTTTTTCACACTGTGTCACTGTTGTTTACACTTTGTCACTGTTGTTCACACTGTCACTGTTGTTCACACTGTGTCACTGTTGTTCACACTGTGTCACTGTTGTTCACACTGTCACTGTTGTTCACACTGTCACTGTTGTTCACACTGTCACTGTTGTTCACACTCACTGTTGTTCACACTGTCACTGTTGTTCAATGTCACTGTTGTTCACACTGTCACTGTTGTTCAACTGTACTGTTGTTCACACTGATGTCACTGTTTACTGTTCACTGTTGTTCAACTGTCACTGTTGTTAACTGTGTCACTGTTGTTCACACTGTGCACTGTTGTTCATACTGTCACTGTTGTTCACACTGTGTCACTGTTGTTCACACTGTGTCACTGTTGTTCACACTGGTCACTGTTTGCATGATCACTGTTGTTCACACTGTGTCACTGTTGTTCAACTGTTCACTGTTGTTCACACTGTCACTGTTGTTCAACTGTCACTGTTGTTCACACTGTCACTGTTCAGCTTATCACTGTTCAACTGTTCACTGTTGTTCATACTGTGTCACTGTTGTTCAACTGTCACTGTTGTTCACACTGTGTCACTGTTGTTCATACTGTATCACTGTTGTTCACATGTGTCACTGTTGTTCAACTGTCACTGTTGTTCACACTGTGTCACTGTTGTTCATCTGTATCACTGTTGTTCACACTGTAGTCACTGTTGTTCAACTGTGATCACTGTTGTTCACACTGTTCACTGTTGTTCAACTGTTCACTGTTGTTCACACTGTGTCACTGTTGTTCACATGTTCACTGTTGTTCACACTGTATCACTGTTGTTCAACTGTGTCACTGTTGTTCACACTGTATACTGTTGTTCACTGTGATCACTGTTGTTCATACTGTATCACTGTTGTTCACACTGTGTCACTGTTGTTCATACTGTATCACTGTTGTTCACACTGTGTCACTGTTGTTCATACTGTATCACTGTTGTTCACACTGTATCACTGTTGTTCACACTGTGTCACTGTTGTTCACACTGTTCACTGTTGTTCACACTGTGTCACTGTTGTTCACACTGTGTCACTGTTGTTCACACTGTGTCACTGTTGTTCACACTGTATCACTGTTGTTCACACTGTATCACTGTTGTTCACACTGTGTCACTGTTCATGCTGTATCACTGTTGTTCACACTGTGTCACTGTTCATACTGCGTCACTGTTGTTCATACTGTGTCACTGTTGTTCACACTGTGTCACTGTTGTTCATACTGTGTCACTGTTGTTCACACTGTGTCACTGTTGTTCATACTGTGTCACTGTTGTTCACACTGTGTCACTGTTGTTCATACTGTGTCACTGTTGTTCACAATGTGTCACTGTTGTTCATACTGTATCACTGTTGTTCACAATGTGTCACTGTTGTTCATACTGTATCACGGTTGTTCACAATGTGTCACTGTTGTTCATACTGTGTCACTGTTGTTCACAATGTGTCACTGTTGTTCATACTGTATCATTCTTGTTCACACTATATCACTGTTGTTCATACTGTATCACTGTTGTTCACAATGTGTCACTGTTGTTCACACTGTGTCACTGTTGTTCACACTGTGTCACTGTTGTTCATACTGTATCACTCTTGTTCACACTGTGTCACTGTTGTTCATACTGTATCACTGTTGTTCACAATGTGTCACTGTTGTTCACACTGTGTCACTGTTGTTCACACTGTGTCACTGTTGTTCACAATGTGTCACTGTTGTTCATACTGTATCACTCTTGTTCACAGTATATCACTGTTGTTCATACTGTATCACTGTTGTTCACAATGTGTCACTGTTGTTCACAATGTGTCACTGTTGTTCATACTGTATCACTCTTGTTCACAGTATATCACTGTTGTTCATACTGTATCACTGTTGTTCACAATGTATCACTGTTGTTCACAATGTATCACTGTTGTTCACAATGTGTCACTGTTGTTCCACCAACACGGGAAGAGTTGAATGATAGCTCTAGGCCTTTCGTGTTGCAATCAACACATCATCACGAACTTGCAATGTTGCAGAAAAGAGGAGGAGGTCCAAGCATATATGATCACAGGGAGCGCCTTTCCTGGACCTCTTCTCTTTTCTGCAACATTGCAAGCTCCTGATGATGTGTTGATTGCAACACGAAAGTCCTAGAGCTATCATTCAACTCCCCCATGGTTGCTTTGCATTATATATACTATATATATATATATATTCTCCATGGGGAATGGAACAGAATTCTTCCTCCGTAAGCCATGAGTGTCGTAAGAGGCGACTAAAATGCCGGGAGCAAGGGGCTAGTAACCCCTTCTCCTGTATATATTACTATATTTAAAAGGAGAAGTTTTCGTTTTTCCTTTTGGGCCACCCCGCCTCGGTGGGTTATGGCCGGTTTGTTGAAAGAAGATATATATCGTATATTCCTTAATATATTTACACTCCAGTGGAGTGTTTTATGTTTTAAGTTAATATTTGCTGTGTGTATGATTTACAAGATAGTTCTGAAGTGCCGCTGTGTTCTGAGTGGCGTCTTGTATTTCATAGCAAGAATAATCTCTGAGTGGCTATATTTGTTTAATTGGTAAATATATCCGAGTGGCGTGTTTTATTTGATTGGGAAATGCTCTCTGAGCATTTCTTTCAGAATATGATCTCTGAGTGGTTTGTTTATCTTTAAATGATCTCTAAGAGACATATTAGATTAGAGGAGATTTTTTTTTTATCAAAGATAACATCTCGCTCTGAGATCATTTTGATGTATATCAAACCACTCAGAGAGCATTTTCCGAAGAATCAAAACAAACCACTCAGGAGCATTTTCCGAAGAATCAAAACAAACCACTCAGAGAGCATTTTCCGAAGAATCAAAACAAACCACTCAGAGAGCATTTTCCGAAGAATCAAAACAAACCACTCAGAGAGCATTTTCCGAAGAATCAAAACAAACCACTCAGAGAGCATTTTCCGAAGAATCAAAACAAACCACTCAGAGAGCATTTTCCGAAGAATCAAAACAAATCACTCAGATATTTATTTTTTCTTATCTGAGTGATCTCTTTCGACGGAGTTGCCAAAATTATCTAAACAAGAACAAACAATAAAACAAACAAACAAACAACTTCTCCAAACCCTACAACACAAATTTAGTTTTCGAAAACCTCCCCCACTTCCCCCAATTAAAAAGTATTTTATATCCGTGTTGTACAACGGAGATCCTCTAATTAAACAAGGCCGAGGCATCCCGGGAACGCAAGCGGGAATTAATGCAATATATTGAACCATCGTTGTGTGTCCGGCAGACTGCACGCCCTGCTAGTCCGTACCCATGATCACTCAACACGGTGTTGTACCCAGGATCACTCAACACGGTGTTGTACCCAGGATCACTCAACACGGTGTTGTACCCAGGATCACTCAACACGGTGTTGTACCCAGGATCACTCAACACGGTGTTGTACCCAGGATCACTCAACACGGTGTTGTACCCAGGATCACTTAACACGGTGTTGTACCCAGGATCACTCAACACGGTGTTGTTGTACCCAGGATCACTCAACACGGTGTTGTACCCAGGATCACTCAACACGGTGTTGTACCCAGGATCACTTAACACGGTGTTGTACCCAAGATCACTCAACACGGTGTTGTACCCAGGATCACTCAACACGGTGTTGTACCCATGATCACTCAACACGGTGTTGTACCCAGGATCACTCAACACGGTGTTGTACAGGATCACTCAACACGGTGTTGTACCCAGGATCACTCAACACGGTGTTGTACCCAGATCCTCAACACGGTGTTACCCAGGATCACTCAACACGGTTTGTACCCAGGATCACTCAACACGGTGTTGTACCCAGGATCAGTCAGCACGGTGTTGTACCCAGGATCACTCAACACGGTGTTGTACCCAGGATCACTCAACACGGTGTTGTACCCAGGATCACTCAACACGGTGTTGTACCCAGGATCACTCAACACGGTGTTGTACCCAGGATCACTCAACACGGTGTTGTACCAGGATCACTCAACACGTGTTGTTGTACCCAGGATCACTCAACACGGTGTTGTACCCAGGATCACTCAACACGGTTTTGTACCCAGGATCACTCAACCGGTGGAGGTATATCTAGGTCAGTAACCGGTTGAAGGTATATAAAGGTCGTATACCAGTAGAGGTATATCTGAGGTCATTAACACGGTGGAGTATATCTGAGGTCACTGTATATCTGTGAGTATCTTAGGTCATATACCGGTAGAGTATATATGAAGGTCACCAACAGGTGGAGGTATATCTGAGGGTCATGATACCGGTGGAGTATATCTGAAGGTCAGTATATCAGTGAGGTATATCTGAGGGTCATGTATACCGGTGGAGGTATATCTGAGGTCATGTATTCCAGTGGAGGTATATTTGGGGTCATGTATACCGGTGAGGTATATTGAGGTCATGTATACTAGTGGAGGTATATCTGAGGGTCATGTATACCGGTGGAGGTATATCTGAGGTCATGTATACCGGTGGAAGTATATCTGAGGGTCATGTATACCGGTGGAAGTATATCTGAGGGTCATGTATACCGGTGAGTATATCTGAGGGTCCTGTATACCGGTGGAAGTATATCTGAGGGTCATGTATGCCAGTGGAGGTATATCTGAGGGTCATGTATACCGGTGGAGGTATATCTGAGGGTCATGTATACCAGTGGAGGTGTATCTGAGGGTCATGTATACCGGTGAAGGCATATCTGAGGGTCATGTATACCGGTGAAGGCATATCTGAGGGTCATGTATACCAGTGGAGGTATATCTGAGGGTCATGTATACCGGTGAAGGTATATCTGAGGGTCATGTATACCGGTGGAGGTATATCTGAGGGTCATGTATACCGGTGGAGGTATATCTGAGGGTCATGTATACCGGTGGAGGTATATCTGAGGGTCATGTATACCAGTGGAGGTATATCTGAGGGTCATGTATACCAGTGAAGGTATATCTGAGGGTCATGTATACCGGTAGAGGTATATCTGAGGGTCATGTATACCGGTTGGATATATCTGAGGGTCATGTATACCAGTGGAGGTATATCTGAGGAGTCATGTATACCGGTAGAGGTATATCTGAGGGTCATGTATACCAGTGGAGGTATATCTGAGGGTCATGTATACCGGTAGAGGTATATCTGAGGGTCATGTATACCGGTGGAGGTATATCTGAGGGTCATGTATACCGGTGGAGGTATATCTGAGGGTCATGTATACCGGTTGAGGTATATCTGAGGGTCATGTATACCAGTGGAGGTATATCTGAGGGTCATGTATACCGGTAGAGGTATATCTGAGGGTCATATATACCGGTGGAAGTATATCTCCCCGGGAGAGCCAGGAAAGGTAATGGCACTTGTATCACTGTTGTCCGGAACTCAAACATCTCTTGGGAGATAACCAATGTAGAGTCTCTCTATCTCTCTCTCTTCTCTTCTCTCCTCTCCTCCCTTTGTCCTTGTGCAGTCTCTTTAATCCTTCTTTTTTCTTTTCTTGTGATAAATCTGTCTGTCTCTCTCTCTGTCTCTTTCTCTCCCTTTTTGCCTCTTCCTTCTTCATTAATTAGTGTTTACTGCTTCCTATTCTCTTATTTTTTCTCCCTTCCCCTCCTTTCCTTCATCCCCTTCTTCCCTCCCTTCGTCAGTCCCTTCTTCTTTCCTTCTCCTCCCTCCTTCCTCCTGTTTCCTTTCTCTCTCCTTTTCTTCCTTCCCTCCCCTCCCTCCTTTGGTAGTGGGATCAGACATACTGAAGATGGTGCTTCCTTCTACCTGCCGTTACTATCCTGAGCGATGGTGCTATCCTCTGACTTTCTGTGTTTCCGTTTGTTCCCATCCGAGATGTACTTCTGGTCGACTTCCTGAGCAGATGGTGACTATTCTGAAAGATGGTGACTATCCTGAGAGATGGTGACTATCCTGAGAAGGTGACTTCCTGAGAATGGTGACTATTCTGAGAGATGGTGACTATCTTGAGAGATGGTGACTATTCCTGAGAGATGGTGACTATCCTAAAGATGGTGATTATCCTGAAGATGGTGACTATCCTGAGAGATGGTGACTATCCTGAGAGATGGTGACTATCCTGAGAGATGGTGACTATCCTGAGAGATGGTGACTATTCTGAGAGATGGTGACTATCCTGAGATGGTGACTATTCTGAGAATGGTGAACCTGATGTTCCTGAGAGATGGTGACTATTCTGAGATGGTGACTATCCTGAGAGATGGTGACTATCCTGAGAATGGTGACTATCTGAGAGATGGTGACTATCCTGAGAGATGGTGACTATCCTGAGAGATGGTGACTATCCTGAGAGATGGTGACTCTCCTGAGAGATGGTGACTATCCTGACTGATGGTGACTATTCTGAGAGATGGTGACTCTCCTTAGAGATGGTGACTATCCTGAGAGATGGTGACTATCCTGAGAGATGGTGACTATCCTGACTGATGGTGACTATCCTTAGAGATGGTGACTATTCTGAGAGATGGTGACTATCCTGAGAGATGGTGACTATCCTGAGAGATTGTGACTATCCTGAGAGATGGTGACTATCCTGAGAGATGGTGACTATCCTGAGAGATGGTGACTATCCTGAGAGATGGTGACTATCCTGAGAGATGGTGACTATCCTGAGAGATGGTGACTCTCCTGAGAGATGGTGACTATCCTGACTGATGGTGACTATTCTGAGAGATGGTGACTCTCCTTAGGGATGGTGACTATCCTGAGAGATGGTGACTATCCTGAGAGATGGTGACTATCCTGACTGATGGTGACTATCCTTAGAGATGGTGACTATTCTGAGAGATGGTGACTATCCTGAGAGATGGTGACTATCCTGAGAGATGGTGACTATCCTGAGAGATTGTGACTATCCTGAGAGATGGTGACTATCCTGAGAGATGGTGACTCTCCTGAGAGATGGTGACTATCCTGACTGATGGTGACTATCCTGACAAACACAATACTGGTGTTCCCACCACCTTTCCACCCCTTTTCTCTCCACCCCTCCTATTCTCCCCACCCCATTTAACGTCCTCTCCCTCTTAAGCTCCCCACCCACCCCTCCCCTCCCCACTTTTACCTCCCCATCACACTACATCGTTGTAGAATATTATGAGAGTCTGTGAGTGTGTTTGGTAACTTATTATCCCCTCCATCCCTCCTCCATCCTTCCCTCCATCCCTCCTCCATCCTTCCCTCCATCCCTCCTCCATCCTTCCTCCATCCTCTCTCCATCCTTCCCTCCATCCCTCCCTCCATCCTTCCCTCATCCCTCCTCCATCCTTCCCTCCATCTGTCCTCCATCCTTCTTTCCATTTCCTCATCCTCCTCATCCTTCCTCCATCCTTCCTCCATCCTTCCCTCCATCTTCCTCCATCCTTCCCTCCATCCTTCCCTCCATCCCTCCTCCATCCTTCCCTCCATCCCTCCTCCATCCTTCCCTCCATCCCTCCTCCATCCTTCCTCCATCCCTCCTCCATCCTTCCCTCCATCCTTCCCTCCATCTTCCTCCATCCTTCCCTCCATCCTTCCTCATCCTCCTCCATCCTTCCCTCCATCCTCCTCCATCCTCCTCCATCCTTCCTCCATCCCCTCCTCACCCTCCTCCATCCTTCCTCCATCTTCCCTCCATCCTCCTCCATCCTTCCCTCCATCTTCCCTCCATCCCTCCTCCATCCTTGCCCTATTCCTATTGCCTGTGTATGTTGTGCTCCCCTAATTGTGGTTGCAGGGTCTGTCATACTCCTGGCCCGCCTCTTCACTGGTCACTGTTAGTCCTCTTCCTACTCCATGAGCTTTATCATACCTCTTCTTAAAGCTATGTATGGATCCTGCTTCCATTACATAACTTCCCAAACTATTCCACTTCCTGACAACTCTTGACTGAAGAAATACTTCCTAACATCCCTGTGATTCATCTGAGTCTTCAACTTCCAACTGTGACCCCGTTGCTGTGTGTTTTGTATTTTATGTGTTATTTATTTATGTTGTGTGTGTGTGTGTATGTGTGTATGTGTTGTGTGTGTGTGTGTTGTGTATGTTATTGTTATATGTGTGTGTATGTGTATGTGTGTGTGTTGTGTGTTTTATGTGTATGTGTGTGTGTGTGTGTATGTGTATGTGTGTGTGTGTGTGTTTATGTGGTATGTGTGTTGTGTATGTGTGTTTCTCACCTAATCTGTTGGTTGCAGGGGTCAGTGATCATAGCTCCTGGCCCCGCCTGCTTCACTGGTCACTGTTAGGTCACTCTTCCTACCCATGAGTTTAAACTTCTAAAGCTATGTATGGACGTTCGAAAAATTCGAAAATTATTCGAAAATGTAGAAGAATGTCCAGAAACTGTCGAGAGAGTTCAAAAGTGTGAGGAGTGTGGAGAGGTGTGGAAGAATGTAATGAGTGTGGTGAGTGTGTAGGAGAGATGTGGGTGGTGTAGGAAGAGGTGTAGGGGTAGGTATGTGGGTGTAGGGTGTGTAGGAGGTGTGGGGGTATGTTAGGGGAAGTGTAGTGGAATTAAAGTTTAGGAAAATCAGAAAGAGTTATCAGATTAAGAAATTCTGGTTGGATTCAGTGAATTCAAGATTAGGAGGAGTGCAGGAGAGAGTGTAGGGGGAGAGTGCAGGGAAGACAGACGTGTCCGCGGGGAGACGTCGGAACGCGAGAGAGTGCACGAAGAAGTGTCAGAAGTAGAGAGTGTCAGGAAGAGAGTGTCGGAAGAGAGGTGTCAGGAAGAGAGTGTCAGGAAGAGAGAGTGTCAGGAAGAGAGTGTCAGGAAGAGAGAGTGTCAGGAAGAGAGAGTGTCGGGAAGAGAGAGTGTCAGGAAGAGAGTGTCAGGAAGAGAGTGTCAGGAAGAGAGAGTGTCAGGAAGAGAGAGTGTCAGGAAGAGAGTGTCAGGAAGAGAGAGTGTCAGGAAGAGAGTGTCAGGAAGAGAGTGTCAGGAAGAGAGAGTGTCAGGAAGAGAGAGTGTCAGGAAGAGAGTGTCAGGAAGAGAGAGTGTCAGGAAGAGAGTGTCAGGAAGAGAGTGTCAGGAAGAGAGAGTGTCAGGAAGAGAGTGTCAGGAAGAGAGAGTGTCAGGAAGAGAGAGTGTCAGGAAGAGAGAGTGTCAGGAAGAGGGGGGGGGGGGGGGGGGGGGGGGGGGGGGGGGGGGGGGGGGGGGGAAAAAAAAAAAAAAAAAAAAAAAAAAAAAAAAAAAAAGTGTCAGGAAGAGAGTGTCAGAAGAGAGTGTCAGAAGAGTGTCAGGAAGA
>WNWK01023859.1:0-30506 GCA_009830355.1 Cherax destructor | reverse complement strand
AGTAATCTGAAGCCAGACAACAGTGCATAAGTGTTCGCAATAAAGCTTACAGAATCCTTGGCTTCATATCAAGAAGTATAAATAATAGAAGTCCTCAGGTTGTTCTACAACTCTATATATCTTTGGTTAGGCCTCATTTAGATTATGCTGCACAGTTCTGGTCACCGTATTACAGAATGGATATAAATGCTCTGAAAACGTACAAAGGAGGATGACAAAGTTGATCCCATGTATCAGAAATCTTCCTATGATGATAGACTGAGGGCCCTGAATCTGCACTCTCTAGAAAGGCGTAGAATTAGGGGGATATGATTGAGGTGTATAAATGGAAAACAGGAATAAATAAAGGATGTAAATAGCGTGCTGAAAATATCCAGCCAAGACAGGACTCGCAGCAATGGTTTCAAGTTGGAAAAGTTCAGATTCAGGAAGGATATAGGAAAGCACTGGTTTGGTAATAGAGTTGTGGATGAGTGGAACAAACTCCCGAGTACCGTCATAGATGCTAAGACGTTGTGTAGTTTTAAAAATAGGTTAGATAAATACATGGGTGGGTGTGGATGGGTGTGAATTTGGACCTGACTAGCTTGTATTACCAGGTCAGTAGCTGTACTAATTCCTTAAGTGGAAGTGACCTGACCAGGTGGTCGGCTGACCAGGTGGTCAACTAGACAATTATATGAGTGGGTGCGGTTGGGTGTGAGTTGGTCCTGACTAGCTTGTGCTAGGTCAGATGTAGTGTTCCTTCCTTAAGTGAATGTAACCTGACCTGGCTGGGTCGGGGCATTGGCTTAAGCCGTTGGAGATTTGGACTTGCCTCGCATGGGCCAGTAGGCCTGCTGCAGTGTTCCTTCTTTCTTATGTTCTTATGTTGAGAAGCTGATTTCAGTCTCCATGATTCAGATTTTACAAGTTTGGAAGAGTTTAAAACACTTGTAAGAAGGCAAGCGGAAACCACTTCATCTGTCTAATGCCTTGATAAGGTTGCAGGACATATTTAATGGTGGATAGATGGAGAGGTGTGTGGGGAAAAGAGGATACGGAGTACGTACGTATTTACATACACACGTTTACGCTTACTAAGATATGTTCTTGGTATGACCTCGTAAATTCCACATACCTTCATAGTTCCTAGCATCTAAGGTTCTAGTGACTTTACTTTTATACAACTTTGTTACGTTTCCTCACAGCCTCTTTAACTAGCACCTTCCATCATTAATTCATAACGTTCCTGTGGCTCATCTGAGCTTCCATCTCTTATGTCGACCATTCTGTCCTCGTCCTTGGCAGTGCCCTTGAGTTCCTTGCGCGTCATTATTATCTCTCAGAGCCTTTGCTCTTCCAGTGAAGTGAGATTCAATTACTGTAACCTGTCCTTATATTTAATGTTCTTTTGCTACGAGACCAAAATGGTGTAAAGTCTTTGAACTTTATTTAGTTACTTGTCTTGACTAGCTGCGGTCTCTATTCATGTATTGCATACTAAAACATTGTCTTATATAATTAGTGTACAGTGTCTTGAGCGATTCCATAATTGGACTTCTGAGGCAATTGGGTTTTTCCACTCGTTTTTTCGCTTTTTTGCTGATGATCGGAAATTATGTTTGCTTCTAAGTATGTACTTGCGTTCCACACAGGTGCCATAAGTATCCATTTTCAGCATTTGGTAATTAATGGGGGTTAAACTCTCTCATCTACTTTTGTGGACTCCTTGCCTCTGGTTTTAAGGCCTGTATTTACTTTCTTGCTTCTCCATTCATGTCTTTAACATCCCTACATTATCTGTAAACAGTGATATGTACTATTCGCTTCACTCTGTGTTGTTTACATATACAGAGGGTAACCAAATTATTAAAGTTACACCAGAAAAGTAGCATATTTGTCGCTTTTAAGCATTTTTACATTGACTTTCCTTGGAAAATGTTGGATTAAAAACACATTTGTGGTGGAACACAGTTTACTTAAATGTATTCCACATATGTACTACTTAGTAAGACCGAGGTGGTGGGTGGAGAAGGGGTTTTACAAGTGTAGTGTTGCAGAGACCAAGTCAATGTCCTCCTGCAACTGAAGAGTGGAAGGTTGTGTGCAGCATTTTAGTCGTCGAAATGAACATTAAACACATTAAAGCAATATATTTATACTAATGTACCTGAAATGGTATAATCCCCAGGAATGATCACTGGGGATGGACCTCACCTTTATTTAGTTGCCAAGTCTGAGGCTTCAAGCATCATTGTGACATGTTTTCTGTCGTAAAAAAGGTGTAACCGATATTTTGAACATTACATATTTACATAACTACATATTGTTTTCAACCATTTAGTTCAGCCTTGAAGAATCTCATTTGCTTTTTACCTGACCATAATTTGAAACAATTCGGTATTTAATGTGCATTGAAGGCCAGACATGAAGATGGATTGATCTTTAATTACTATTTGACAATTTGATCACCTTTACTTATAACCAATGCCTGTACCACTGGTATACAGAGGTGCAGCTCACTGTCTGATGCCTTCTGAGAGTTACGAAGAGGCAGGCTGTCCGCGTCTCTCTCCTGCAGGTAGTAAGTCAACATTTCGTAGAATTTCAGTAGGTGTGTGAGGAAGAATTTATCATCTTTAATTCCGGGCTGGTGTTCCGTGGTGAAGGTCCATTCCACCTCAAGTTTCACCATCATCCTCCTTGGTATCCTCTGCAACATGTTGCAGGGTATGCATGTTACACATGCTGCAGTTTTCCTTCAAGGTGGACGGGGAGTGCCAGTGCCTTGATGCAAGTGAAGAGCTCTTATTCCAAGGAACATTGGTGATAGAACCTAGGTAACCTCCCTTTCTACCGGAGCTGAATTATTCCCATGGATTTGACGTACTTACCCATAAAAATATATAATAATATGGAATGAAAATAGCACACATGTACACTTAACTGGCTGTACATTCATTACCAACTTATGCCGATGTTTTATGTCAAGGGATTAAAAAAACGAAATAATTTCTAAACACTTCATTAAGTGTGTGTTTTCTGATTGTAAACATGATAACATGAGCTTTGATATAAAGCAAACAACTTTAAGCCATCTTGTTTTCCTTGAAGTGTTTTGTTATATTTCTTACGTTTATAAATGCCTTCATTAATCAAAAGCAAAAATACATTTTAGCTGTCAGTATCAGAGAATAAAAACGCAACGTGAATGACAAAATTAAAATATTAATTTCCTTTCACATGTGATGGCTGGGAGGGTCGGGGGTAACGGGAGGGGGAAGAACAAGTGGGAGAGGTGGTGGTGGTGGACGATGGCGCGAGGGAGGGGAGGAAGAGGGGAAGGTGGATAAGGAAGAGGAGAGGATACTGGGATATATGGAAGACATTTTCTCACATGAACTAAATAATGGTCTCTTCGTACATATATATATGTCGTGCCGAATAGGTAAAACTGGTCATTTAAATATTTTTTTAATTTATGCTAATATAAAAATTCATTATTTTGTACCAAAAGAAACTTAGGAAACTTGTCTAACCTTATTATAACAAGCGCAATTTAATTTCGCCTAATCCAACTAATTTTATATAAGTTTACAATAATTTAATAATATACAAACACAATGAGACATTTTTTTCGTTAGGTTCAGAATGATTTTTGCGAAATTATTGCGTACACAAACTTTCGCTTCTCCTATTCGGCAAGAAGGGCGTTGCTATTTAAGCCAAAATCGCAAGTTTTACTTATTCGTAGGATGATGAGAATATCCTCAAGTATCCCGCAATAATAATAATAATAATAATAATAATAATGAAAATCTTTATTTCTACAAGCACAAGATACAACTTATACAGACCATAGCTGTCATCAATGACATACTACATGGAAAGCCCCTGGTTATGCAGAGCATTTCTGGCAACTTATGTTAATCTTGTCCCCCAAGCTAAGACCCAGGTACCTATTTACTGGCAGGTGATCAGGAACAGCAGGTGTCCTAAGGAAACACGCCCAATCTTTTCAATCGTCCCGGGGATCGAACCACGGACACTCAGTGCATGAGTAGTGAGAATTTGAAAGGTTTCATTCCAGCAGAGCAGGAGTTGTTATTACTTGGGAATTTCCATCTCTTAAATTGTCATTACATGCATATTAGCGTATGAGAAAAAGAAATTTGAAGCTGAGGCTGGAAGGTCTGATATCCAGTGAGATTCCCTAGTTAGGCAAAATATATCACAATTTCATGGCTGAAACAATTCACAAATAAATGAAACATTGGGGAGGAAACTCTAGATGACATTTAGGTCCGCCATGGGCCATTATCAACTCTCATCTTGATAATGGTTCACTATGGGCCGAAACGTCTAAAGTTTCCTCTCCATACAACAGCCTCTCGTATGATGCTTTTTTGCTCGTATATGTGTGTACTCACCTAGTTGTAATCACCTAGTTGTGGTTGCAGGGGTCGATTCATAGCTCGACCTGATTTTATTCTTTATCGGTTTTAAGCAAAATTTTGGTTATGGTTTCACCTCTGCCCTCCACCGCATCGTTAATACATTTAATCCAGTGCACTAATAATCTAGCATCGTTAGTGTTTCCTAAAAATTTTATGACAAATATAATTCTTTCCAGAATGCTGTTCGAGGGCCGTTACCGAACGAATTTGTTCCCATAAGGACGAATGTAAATTAGATTAGTCGTTTCAGATCCCCAAAAATACACTTACAAAAATACACTTACATAATTGTTCGAGTTGGGAGCTGTACGAAAACCGAGGGTCCACTGTATTCAGTCGCAGCTGAGTCCCCTCGTCCCTTACAACCGATAATGAGGAAACAAAACAACGTTTATATTTATTATAATGACTGCTTTTTTTGTGTGTGTGTGTCCTCTTAATTCGCTTGTTGACTGGCAGCCTCTTCTAACTAGTACTCATATTGAAGTTTTATATGGGGGTATTTTTCATGTCATAATCATATCTCTTCCTCAATCTCTGTAGTGTTGTCTAGTCCGGTTAAGGCGGTTATAGATAGATACTGATTCTTACTTTCTGTGTCCTCCTGGTGGTGAACCTTTGCACTTTTTCCTTTTATTTTTATTAAGTCTATTGGTAAATTAAAAGAAAAAAACAATTCTTTTAGCCCCACAAAAATATTTTTCCTAAAAGAAATTAGCTGATACAGCAAAGGTTGCAAAGTTTTAAAATTAGTTGTTAACGTTGAAAACTTGGTATTTAAATGGTCTCTTGGAACAATGCTGCTCATTTTCTTTATTTTTTTTTTTATAAACTGACTGATGATATATGTAACACTGGTGCATCAATTGGGTATCTTTAATCTGGAAACGTTTCGCTTGCCAGTGGCTTCTTCAGTCCAGTACAGGTGGTAGAAGAGGAGGAGGTGTTTGAGGTGATCAGTCTCTCGGCCTGGCGTCGATGTGTTCAGTCTAGCAATCTTGATGGCTGCTGCAGTGTTCCTTCTTTCTTATGTTCTTAACACAACGACTCCAAGCTTAAGGACTGATAGCCTCAAACTCCTCCCATTTTACCCCTTTCTCAGCCTTGCACTGAAGAAACCACTAGCTGGCGAAATGTTTCCAGAATACAGATACCCAAATGATGCACAAGTGTCTCATATACAACTTGTCTGTTTTCTAAATTATTTATTCACACACTGACTAATTTACATAAAATCAGGTGTTTGAGTACCGCGATGTACCACGTTACAAAGCATTTCCTGCAGACATGCAAACAATATTTTGCAAACTAGATTACCTACAGACGTCTGGGACAATCTTGCACTTTCCTCTTATCTATTAAATGATTTCAAGTTCGAATTACATTATTTATTAAACAAAATGGAATACTTTTGACTGTGCAGCTGTCTTGATCAACATGACGTTATACAAGGTTAGAACAAGAGCTGACTGTGTTTAGCTAGCACGCCCATCACTCACGAGGGTTTTCCCGTCATACTCCATCACACAGGATGAGTTTCATACTTGAGGTAATGAAATCCGTCAGTCAGAACTGGAAGACTTCAGCAGGGCGATGAGACTATCGTTAAGCAGTCCACTAAGGTTCAGTAGTCAAGGCAGCTTTTAATTAAGGTTCCTTCCAACACAGCTGGATTTCAGCATTACCATTTTTGGATGGCCTATCTCTCACACAGGGTTCAGCGGATTGTAAACACACAGTATTTTGGTGCTGGAAGCTTGAGTTACCTCTTCCCCTGGCTCGCTTCGTCACCTTCACCTGGCACACAGAGTCACCTTCACCTGGCACACTGCGTCACCTTCCCCTGGGTCACTGTGTCAACTTCTCATGATACGCATAAACAATGTCTTTCTGAAATTACATATCCTAGTTATTTTCAAGCCTTTCTCCAGTTCCTTATACGATCCATGCCACTCTCCTCGTTTATTTACTCAGTAAATTAATCTCTGCTTCACTCTCTTCCCGGCCGCTTCACCCATCCACCTCCCACTCCAGCACACCTGGAGTGAGTCTTGGTTTTCTCGAGAGCTTTCATCATTGAAGGGTGACTATTGTGCTCCAAGGAGGACCTGCAATCTGTCGCACTTGTGTGTCTTGCCTATGATGTGTGTAGTAGCACTGTGTGAATCGCTTCTTGTAGTGGATGTCTCGAGTTTCCGAGGCACGTCCAGTGTTTGTTACCTATTTGAGAGATTTTTGTATGCAGTTAAGGGTTAGGTTATGTCAACACTGTAACTCATAGTTCCTCGCCAAAAACTTGCGATTTTCGCTTAAATAGCAAAGCTCTCCTTGCCGAATAAGGCAAGCGAATATTTGTGTATGCAATAATTTGGCAAAAATAATTCTGAACCTAACGACAAAAAATATATTTCATTGTGTTTGTTTATTATTAAATTATTGTAAACTTATCTAAAATATATTTAGTTGGATTAGGCTAAATTAAATTGCTCTTGTTATAATAAGGTTAGGTAAGTTTCCTAAGGTTCTTTTGGCACAAAATCTTTAATTTTTACATTAACATAAATGAAAAATATATATCTTTAAACGTATGAGATTTTTTTTAGAAAGGTCTTAATTTTAAATGAGTTCTTACTAATTGACCAGTTTTACCAATTCGACACGATATATATATATATATATATATATATATATATATATATATATATATATATATATATATATATATATACACAAAATGTTTATGCATTATGCAACATATATAAGAAACCTCTAGAGAGCCTCGTCACCTGAACCCTTTTCACCCCTTACCTGAACCCTCTTCACTCCTCTCCTGAACCCTCTTCACTCCTCACCTGAACCCTCTTCACTCCTCACCTGAACCCTCTTCCTTCCTCTCCTGAGCCCTCTTCATTCCTCTCCTGAACCCTCTTCACTCCTCACCTGATCCCTCTTCACTCCTCTCCTGAACCCTCTTCACTCCTCACCTGAACCCTCTTCACTTCTCCCCTGAAACCTCTTCACTCTCATCTGAACCCTCTTCACCTCTCCCCTGAAACCTCTTCACCACTTACCTGAACCCTCCTCACTATCTTCCCTTTTTCTTACTGCCCATTTCCTTCCCCTTTTCCTTTCCTTCTTTCTACTCCCTTCGCCCTCAGTGAAATAGAAGCTGGGGGATTTCCTGAGAGAGGAATGCCAGAGGGGAAAGTTAGTGGCCAAATTGTCTTTTGTCTCTGTGGTGAGTGTAAGAGTGGTGGTGGTGGTGGTGGTTGTGGTTGGTGGTGGCGGTGGTGATGGTCGGAGCACCAGAACTGGCCTATGGTAGTGATACTGGCTAGAGCTGACCTAACACACACACACACACACACACACACACACACACATACCCGAAACTGATGTACAGTCACATCAGAAGGAAGACAACAGTCAAGGACCAGGTGATAAGGCTGAGGAGAGAAGATGGGGAACTCACAAGTAACGATCAAGAGGTATGTGAGGAGCTCAACTTGAGGTTTAAGGAAATATTCACAGTGGAGGAAGGAAGGCAGCTGGGTAGACAGGACAGGGTGCGTCACCAACAAGGGATGTATCAAGTGCTGGAGGGCATACACACAACTGAGGAGGAGTTGAAGCAGTTACTCAGTGACCTTGATGGGTCCGGACAATATCTCCCCGTGGGTTCTTCGGGAAGGAGCTGAGGTACTGAGTGTGCCACTTACCATAATATTCAACACATCCCTTGAAACTGAGCAGCTACCTGATGTATGGAAGAAGGCCAACGTAGTCCCCATCTTTAAAAGAGGAGACAGAAAAGAGGCACTAAACTATAGACCGGTGTCACTTACGTGTATAGTGAGCAAAGTCCTGGAGAAAATCATCAGGAAAAGAATGATGGAGCACCTCGAGCTGAACAGGATAATAAACACCAGTCAGCACGGATTCCGGGAAGGCAAATCCTGTGTAACAAACCTCCTAGAGTTCTATGATAAAGTAACAGAAGTAAGGCAAGAGAGAGAAGGGTGGGTTGATTGCATTTTCCTGGACTGCAGGAAGGCCTTCGACACAGTTCCTCACATGAGATTAGTAAAGAAGTTGGAAGAACAAGCATGTATAACAGGAAGGGCACTGGAATGGATCAGGGAATACCTCACAGGGAGGCAACAACGGGTCATGGTGCGTGATGAGGTATCACAGTGGGCGCCTGTGACGAGCGGTGTACCGTAGGGGTCAGTCCTAGGACCAGTGTTATTTTTGGTATATGTAAATGACATGACGGACGGGATAGACTCAGAAGTGTCTGTGTTCGCAGATGATGTGAAATTAATGAGGAGAATCACATCGGAAGAGGACCAAGCAGGACTTCAAACAGACCTGGACAAGCTTGACATCTGGTCTAGCAACTGGCTTCTCGAATTCAATCCCACCAAATGCAAAGTCATGAAGATCGGAGAAGGGCAAAGAAGACCGCTGACAGAGTACAGGCTAGGCGGACAAAGGCTACAAACCTCGGCAAAGGAGAAAGACCTTGGGGTGAGTATAACGCCAAACACGTCTCCGGAGGCACACATCAACCAGATAACTGGGCCAGCATATGGGACACTGGCAAACCTAAGATTAGCGTTCCGTTACCTTAACAAGGAATCGTTCAAGACACTGTACACCGTGTACGTCAGGCCCATACTAGAATATGCAGCACCAGTCTGGAACCCACACCTGGTCAAGCACGTAAAGGTTAGTTCCACAACTCAGGGGTCTGTCCTATGAAGAAAGGTTGAGGGAAATAGGACTAACAACACTGGAGAAAAGAAGGGTCAGAGGAGACATGATAACGACATACAAAATACTGCGGGGAATCGACAAGGTAGACAGTGACAGGATGTTCCAGAGAGGGAACACAGAAACAAGGGGACACAACTGGAAGCTGAAGACTCAGATGAGTCAAAGGGATGTTAGGAAGCATTTCTTCAGCCACAGGGTAGTCAGGAAGTGGAATAGTCTAGAGAAAGATATAGTGGAGGCAGGAACCATACATAGTTTTAATAAAAGGTATGATAAAGCTCATGGAGCAGGGAGAGCAGAGACCCAGTAGCGGACAGCGAAGAGGAGGGGCCAGGAGCTGAGTCTCGACCCCTGCAACAACAATTAGGTGAGGTGAATTAGGTGAGTACTGGTACATGCACCAAGTATCATGTGTTACACAGCCCATTCCTGTCAATCAATAATCAGAGCAATAAAAATCAAGGGGAATAGGGAGTAAAGGCAGTAACTGGCATTAAGGAGGTACAATAATAGCCGCTCTGGAAGCAAACTAGAAAATCTGTAATAGGCAAGGAAAGAGGTTGCATAACTGGTACAGTGAGAATTAATATGGCTGACAAAAATGGAAGAGGGAATGAAAAAAACCTGGAGGAAACCATGAAATACTTATATACTGCCAAGGTGAGTCACAGAAAATCTATACGACGAAAGAAGAGGCGAGGCCCACTAGTAGAAGTAAGAATATAATAACTGAGAAGTAGTATAGCAAGCCTACTGGGTAGGTCCCTCTCAATTATAACCTTTCTCACTCGTAACTAATGGTCAGACATAAAAGGTGTGGAAGATGTCCTCTGTACCACGATACAGTTTTGTTGCACTGTCTGACAAACTGATAAGTGAGACACATGTTCATCAGTTAGGTATCTTTATTCAGATACGTTTCGCCTACGCAGTAGGCTTCTTCAGTCGAAGATAGAGGAGGCAGCAGAAGCAGTGAAAATGCAGTAGGTCATTAATCATGGGTGATTTCATCCACAAAGAAATGGATTGGGAGAGTAGGACCCACATGAGAGAGGGCTGAGATGGAGGTGGTTAGTTTAGCAAATCTAACAGTAGCTTTCAGTAATGTCAACAAAGTCATTCATGGCCCCTTCAATATTCGTCAGACCCACCTAGCAGCGTGAGTCATGGAATCCACACCTGATAAAGCATTTTAGGCAGGAAAATGTGCTAAGATATGCAGCGAGGCTAGTTCCAGCCTATGAACCTGGTGACATCAGATGATAGAAGAGCCATGGATCATGTTGATAACATACACAATCCACTGATGAATTGAAAGGGTGGACAGGGATACACTGTGAATCAGGGTAACATACGTGGGAGCACAACTGGAGGTTAGACACAAATATGGATATGCCAGGAAGTACTTCTTCAGGTTCCGGGAGGTTCGGGAAGTCGAATGCCCTGAATGTAGAAATGGTGGAGGCAGGTTCCACACACAGTTTTATGAGGCAGGTACGACAGGGGTCACGAGGCTACGAGTTAATCTTTCAAGCGGCAAGTCGGAGATTCGACCACTGCAACCACAAACAGGCGAGGACATACGGCCAGGCCAGCCAGTGGGTCTCACGCCGAGCTGAACTATATTATGCATGAGATAATGTTAGTAAAAAGTGCAGTGGAGCTCTCGCTGACGGCAAGGCGGCACACAGAGGCACAACCAGGGAAGAACTAAGGAAATGAGAGAAGCAGAGAGAACATAGGAGATGAGAGGGGACCCAAAGAGAGATAAACTGAGAATATGGCATAGGAGAGAGTAAATGCAAGGATAGAGAGCAACAGAATTAGGGAGAAGAGAGAAAAGATGATGGGTAAAATAGGGAAATAAAGATAGAGAGGTTGGCTGGATGAGAGTGAGTGAGAATGAATGTCATCAAAGGGAGAGGAAGGAATAAATGAGAGAAATATATAAAACAAAAACGATGGCATGACTGTAAGATGACATCCTTGTGTTTCATATCTCTCTCATTTATACCATCCTCTCCCTCTGATGGCACTCATTGCACCTCTGCTGGCACTCATTGCACCCAAGAGAGGAAGAATAAAGAAACAGTGGTGGGCCAGGTGTGTAACAGCAAGAATATCAGTCTATAGAATTCACGATATAGAGTGATTGTTTCACTATAAAATGTCTATTGGCGATGGATATTTATATACCCCGAAGTGTGAATATATATACACTGATAGATAATCATCTCAGTGTATATAAACCTAGAGATGTATATATATGTCATGCTGAATAGGCAAAACTTGAGATTTTGGCTTAAATAGCAACGCTCTTCTTGCCGAATAAGGCAAGCGAATTTTTGTGTATGCAATAATTTCGCTAAAATAGAATTATCAAAGCTTATTTCTTGGGCAGCATTGAAAATTAGGTAGAGCAAATATTCTGTTAGTGGGATGGATTGTGAAGGACATGCCTAGTATGGGCCAACAAGCCTGCTGCAGTGTTCCTCCTTTCTTATGTTCTTATATATATATATATATATATATATATATATATATATATATATATATATATATATATATATATATATATATGATAAAAGTTTGCTGGAATCTCCATTTATTTTTAGAAATTTAAAGTATCGTTGACTGGTGGTGTACATGTAACATTCTGTATAAAAGATTTTCGTGTTGCTTATAACTCAAAATAATCTAAAATAACTTAATAATCCAGAATAACTTAATACCCCAAAATAAATCGGTTAAGGAGAAAGCAAGAAAGGAACAGGTGTACAATAACTTGAGAAAAATAAACGACTAACTGTAAATAAACACTTAAAAAAAATGAAAAAAAGGTCAATGTGCAGTTCAGGACATTTATTAGGTGAAATGTTTCGCCCCGAGTGACGTCGTCAGGAGTGATCAAGACACTCGTGGAGAAACGTTTCCTTTAATAAGTGGCCTGAACTATACACAAGTGACCTTTTCCAAAAATTGTGGGTATCTCAATTAAATTTACAACCAATTCCATTAATATTAGTAAAGAATAAATTGCAAGAAAAGTCATTAGCAGCAGTAACAGAAACATTATTAGATGTAAACAGCAATAACGTAAATACAACAGCAACAAAAAACAAAACAGTTATGGAAACAGCAATAACACACAATACCAAATACATCAATAACAAAAAAAAAACCGCACCAAGAAAAGCAGAAGTAACAGAAAGGGCAATAACAAAAAAAGAAAAACCGTAAACGGCAAAGAGGAACAGCATAAATAAAAACAGCAGTAATGGTAAACAGAAATGTGAATGGCCGAGTTATGATAATGGCTTTCCAGTACCATTAGTGGGTTCACTAGTAACTGCATCAACATAACACAAACTAATGACTGGGAAACAGTTTCAGTAACGCGGTGCGGGTGCGGATAAACTGTCTCACTCTCATGCAGGTATCAAGACCCGCAATGCAGAGCCAGCCATTCTGAACGACATTTCGCGCGGCGTTCAGTGTCTTGATGAAGCTCCATGGTGATCGAAACATCTAAAATAGGGGCTTGGTCTTTATTGCGTGTATTTCTGCACGCTTGTCGGCTTGCTGCCCTAGCACTCACGTAAGTACGAACGACATGAATTAAATGGATATCCAAACTCACCAAATTATGCGTAATAAGAAAATGGTTCAAATATTATGTCTTAATTATACTCCGGAATTCATTAGCATATCAGAAGACTACAGCAACGGAATAATCAGCTAGAAAATGAGAAAGTCTTCACGACTGAGGGTCTCTAAGACGCCCTCCATTACCCTCGTTCGAACGGATGTGAACGTAATCATCGATGATGATGATGTTCTGAAGCTCAGTTCTCGAGCTGGGGAATCACCACATCAAAAGTGATCTGGCAATTTGCAACTCCACACGAACAAGCTGGTTTGATGGGTAACTGCAGGGGGTCTTCATGGACCCCAGACTGGTATAACATCAATATATAAACATAAATAGAGGTTTTGTAATATATATATATATATATATATATATATATATATATATATATATATATATATTTTTTTCAACAAGTCGGCCGTCTCCCACCGAGGCAGGGTGACCCAAAAGAAAGAAAATCCCCAAAAAGAAAATACTTTCATCATCATTCAACACTTTCACCACACACATACATAATCACTGTCTTTGCAGAGGAGCTCAGATACGACAGCTGAGAATTGTCCCTCCCAGCTGTCACTATCCCAGACCCCTCCTTTAAAGTGCAGGCATTGTACTTCCCATTTCTAGGACTCAAGTCCAACTAAATCAATTAACTGGTTTCCCTGAATCCCTTCACAAAATGTTACCCTGCTCACACTCCAACAGATCGTCATGTCCCAAAAACCATTCGTCTCCATTTACTCCTATCTAACACGCTCACACATGCTTGCTGGAAGTCCAAGCCCCTCGCCCACAATACCTCCTTTACCCCTTTCCTTCAACCTTTTCTAGGACGACCCCTACCCCGCCTTCCTTCCCCTACAGATTTATACACTCTCCAAGTCATTCTACTTTGATCCATTCTCTCTAAATGACCAAACCACCTCAACAACCCCTCTTCAGCCCTCTGACAAATACTTTTAGTAACTCCACACCTTCTCCTTAATTTCCACATTCCGAATTTTCTGCATAATATTTACACCACACATTGCCCTTAGACAGGACATCTCCACTGCCTCCAGCCTCCTCCTCGCTGCAGCATTTACAACCCATGCTTCACACACATATAAGAGTGTTGGTACGACTATACTTTCGTACATTCCCTTCTTTGCCCCCATGGATAACGTTTTTTGTCTCCACAGATACCTCAACGCACCACTCACCTTTTTTCCTTCATCAATTCTATGGTTAACCTCATCCTTCATAAACCCATCCGCTGACACGTCAACTCCCAAATATCTGAAAACATTTACTTCTTCCATAATCCCTCTCTCCAATGTGATATCCAATTTTTCTTTATTTAAATCGTTTGATACCCTCATCACCTTACTCTCATCTATGTTCACTTTTAACTTTCTACCTTTACACACTCTCCCAAACTGGTCCACTAACCTTTGCAACTTTTCTTTAGAATCTCCCATAAACACAGTATCATCAGCAAAAAGTAACTGTGTCAACTCCCATTTTGCATTTAATTCTCCATAATTTAATCCCACCCCTCTCCCCAACACCCTAGCATTTACTTCTTTTACAACCCCATCTATAAATATATTAAACAACCATGGTGACATTACACATCCCTGTCTAAGACCTACTTTTACCGGGAAGTAATCTCCCTCTCTCCTACACACCCTAACCTGAGCCTCACTGTCCTCATAAATACTCTTTACAGCCTTCAGTAACTTACTACCTATTCCATACACTTGTAACATTTGCCACATTGCTCCCCTATCCACTCTATCATATGCCTTTTCTAAATCCATAAATGCAATAAAAACTTCTCTACCTTTATCTAAATACTGTTCACATATTTGCTTCACTGTAAACACTTGATCTACACATCCCCTACCCACTCTAAAGCCTCCTTGCTCATCTGCAATCCTACTCTCTGTCTTACCTCTAATTCTTTCAATAATATCCCTGCCATACACTTTACCTGGTATACTCAGTAAACTTATTCATCTATAATTTTTACACTCTCTTTTATCCCCCTTCCCTTTATATAAAGGAACTATACATGCTCTCTGCCAATCCCTAGGTACCTTCCCCTCTTTCATACATTTATTAAACAAAAATACCAACCACTCCAACACTATATCCCCCCCTGCTTTTAACATTTCTGGCATGATCCCGTCAGTTCCAGCTGCTTTACCCCCTTTCATTCTACGTAATGCCTCACGCACTTCCCCACACTCACATCCTGCTCTTCTTCACTCCTAAACGATGTTATACCTCCCTGGCCAGTACATGAAATTACCGCCTCCCTTTTTTCATCGACATTTAAAAGTTCCTCAAAATATTCCCGCCACCTACCCAATACCTCCAGCTCCCCATCTACTAACTCCCCTACTCTGTTTTTAACTGACAAATCCATTCGTTCCCTAGGCTTTCTTACCTTGTTTATCTCACTCCAAATTTTTTTCTTGTTTTCAGCAAAATTTCTTGACAGAGCCTCTCCCATTCTTTCATCCGCTCTTCTTTTGCACTCTCTCACCACTCTCTTCACCTTTCTTTTACTCTCCATATACTCTGCTCTTCTATTAACACTTCTGTTTTGTAAAACCTCTCATAAGCTACCTTTTTCTTTTTATCACACCCTTTACTTCTTCATTCCACCACTCACTCCTTTTTCCTCCTGCACCCACCCTCCTATAGCCACAAACTTCTGCCCCACATTCTAATACTGCATTTTTAAAACTATCCCAACTCTCTTCAACCCCCCCACTACTCATACATGCACTATCCCACCTTTCTGCCAATAGTTGCTTATATCTCACCCTAACTTCCTCCTCCCTAGTTTATACACTTTTACCTCTCTCTTACTTGTTGTTGCCATTTTCTTTTGTCCCATCTACCTTTACTCTAACTGTAGCTACAACCAAATAATGATCTGATATATCCGTTGCCCTCTATAAACATGTACATCCTGAAGCCTACTCATCAACCTTTTATCCACCAATACATAATCCAACAAACTACTTTCCTTACGTGCTATATCATACCTTGTATATTTATTTATCCTCTTTTCATAAAATATGTATTACTTATTACCAAACCTCTTTCTACACATAGCTCAATTAATGGTTCCCATTTACATTTACCCCTGGCACCCCAAATTTACCTACTACTCCCTCCACAACATTTTTACCCACTTTAGCATTAAGATCCCCAACCACAATTATCTCTCACTTGGTTCAAACTCCCACACACTCACTCAACATTTCCCAAAATCTCTCTCTCTCCTCTACACTTCTCTCTTCTCCAGGTGCATAAACACTTACTATAACCCACTTTTCACATCCAACCTTTATTTTACTCCACATAATCCTTGAATTTATGCATTTATATTCCTTCTTTATATATTGTTTATTATTAAATTATTATAAACTTATATAAAATATATTTAGTTGGATTAGGGTAAATTAAAATGTGACTTTGTAAATGGTCCAAGTCGGGCCGAAACGTCGTCGTAAGCTCCTCTCTTTTATATGTGCGGGTTGTGTGTGTATTGTTCCAGTCACGGTATTGTGCCTTTTTTGTTATTTGTTATAATAAGGTTTGTTAAGTTTTCTAAGGTTCTTTTGATACAAAATCATTAATTTTTATATTAACATAAATGAAAAAAAAATTAAATGTATAGGAAGAAATTATAGAAAGGACTTCATTGTAAACGAGTTCTTCCTAATTGACCAGTTTTACCTTTTCGGCACGACATACGTATATATATCGACAGTAGGAATATTGACACGATGTACGGGTTCCGGTATTTTGTTAAGAAATATCGCAACAAACTATGTGTTACTGTTACATGAGTGGTGGTGTGACACACGTCACACTGCACCTGTGCTCACGTTCCCACAGTATTCCGTGTGGAGTCTCCATTGTCCTCCCGTTCTGAATATGCAGGTGTGCATTTTCCCACAGTATTACACGGGTAGTCTGCACTGTCCACCAGTTGCATACAAGTTTCACGATTTCGTCTGTCTGGTAGCAGTTGGTATATTGCTACGACGTGGTATTCATTCAAAGTATCGTTTAGTTTACGGATGAATATCCTCCTTGCAGATGACAGTGGGGGAGAAAAGAGAGTTTAGTTGTCTCTGGGGGAGAGAGAGGGGAAGGTGAGGGCAAGAGAGTAAAAAGATGGAAAAAGAATAAACGGACTTAAGAGAAGGAACCTGGTCGTCGATGCTTTGGGTGGAGATAGACTATGACAATCAACGGTGGGGTTGGGTAGGAGACAAGCCCTGGTCGTCCATGCTGTGGGTGGAGATAGACTATGACAATCAACGGTGGGGTTGGGTAGGAGACAAGCCCTGGTCGTCCATGCTGTGGGTGGAGATAGACTATGACAATCAACGGTGGGGTTGGGTAGGAGACAAGCCCTGGTCGTCCATGCTGTGGGTGGAGATAGACTATGACAATCAACGGTGGGGTTGGGTAGGAGACAAGCCCTAGTCGTCCATGCTGTGGGTGGAGATAGACTATGACAATCAACGGTGGGGTTGGGTAGGAGACAAGCCCTGGTCGTCCATGCTGTGGGTGGAGATAGACTATGACAATCAACGGTGGGGTGAAAGAGACAAGCTTAACACTCAGCAGAGAGAGAAAGAGAGAGAGAGAGAGAGAGAGAGAGAGAGAGAGAGAGAGAGACAGAGACAGAGACAGACAGAGAGAGACAGAGAGACAGACACAGACAGACAGACAGATATACAGAGAAAGAGCCCTTACAGTCGACGCTGGAGAGGAAGAAATTACACCGGACAAATTAACAAATACCATCAATTGTTGAAAAGGTTTAAAAATAAACACAAATAACTTTTAAAAGTAAAGCAAAATGAAGCTTTGATTACCCTTAACAAAATTAACAACGTCCTAACAAGGCATCACAAATCCTAACAATCCCATGATAAAACCCTTAAAAAAATTACACATCCCGTCTTCCTTTCCCCTCAAGATAACCATGAAAGATAAATAGTTCATTGTTGGTCTGTTCTTCCACGTATAGAACAGCGAAGAATGTTTTATGGATGCTCCTCTACTCTTCGGAATTTTGAGGACGCATTTAATCGAGTAAATATCGTCGATAAGATGATATTTGACTCCAGAGAGCAGCGTGCTCAAGATATTTGGCGTCCCACCTGTTTGCCCCGAAGCTTTTGAGAAAACTTTGCAACCTTTGATGTAGAAAATGGTAATTGAGAGAGAGAGAAAGAGAGAGAGAGAGAGAGAGAGAGAGAGAGAGAGAGAGAGAGAGAGAGAGAGAGAGAGAGAGAGAGAGAGAGAGAGAGAGAGTATACAGAGTATACAGAGTAGGAAGAGAGCAGACTTTACAGAGGCTATCCTCAGAGAAGGACGGTTTAATACTATCTCGAATGAGAACTTTGAGCGAGAGAAAGGGGCAGGGAAGAGACAAGAAGTACTCACGTAAATGTGGTTGCAGAGGTCGAGTCTCTGCTCCTGACCCTGCCTCTCTGCTTGCCGCTACTAGCTTCACACTCTCCTGTTTTCCTGAGCCCTATCACACATATTCTTAAAGCTATGAACGGAGGCTGCCTCTACTACTGCTCTATCTAGGTCGTACCACTTCCTACCTGTTAGGCTAGAGAACTATTTCCTAGCATTTCTATAGCTTATTTGTGCTTTTAATTTCCAGCTGTGACCTCATATATCTAAGACCTGCCTCTCAAACACTCGTTTCCTATCCACCCTCTCAAGTCCTATCAGTATTTTGTACGTCCTAATCATGTTGTCTCTGATCCTTTTGTCCTCTAGTGTCGTCAGGTTTAGATCCTGTGGCCTCTCCCCATAGTTCATGTCCCTTAGCTCTAGGACTAGTTTTGGTGTGTGTGTGTGTGTGTGTGTGTGTGTGTGTGTGTGTCTGTCTGTCTGTCTGTCTGTCTGTCTGTCTGTCTGTCTTTCTGGGTGTCTGAGGTATTTGGGAGATTCTTAAGATAACAGCATCAATGTACTCACTTAACTGGATATTACCTCCCCCCGCAACTTGGTCTCAGACCACTCCTCCTGGTCGCTGGCCTGGTCGATCAAGCTGTTAGTATCCTCCCCCCGCACTCCATCGTATGCACCGCAACTCGGCTGATAAGTATCTATTTTGAAGAGTTTCTCGAGGTTCCTCTTGAAGACAGAAAGCTTCTTGGTAGCGGTTCTCAAAACAATCCAACATTCACAGAGGCGTTCAATTTAGATCACCACTTTTGTGGTTAACGTATTAAGCAGACGTTGGCAATAATGGTACAGCGATTACTGCATCTTACCGACCACTTCAACACTGACAAACCTACTTAACCTAACCTTCAACACTCACAAACCTACCTAACCTAACCTAACCTTCAACACTAACCTGAAAGGCATACTGCCAGAACAATATTACATTAACCTCAGTAGCAACACAGCAACCTCGTCAACCTCACACTATCCTCATCAACACTACAACTATCACTGCAGCTTTACACAAACCTTATCATAAATGCTCAAACCTTACACCAATCTCATCAGCAGAGTAACAGTGACGACGATTACACACTAACCTCACCACCACCACATCAGTGTCGAATAATGGAATTCTCGGGCAGCGTACTCCTAGAGTGCAAGCCAGCTTTGATACAGTTCCTGCTGATGCATATAAGAGCATCTTATCTCACTAGTACACTCCACCATCACCTAAACACACGAAAACCACCTATTCACGCACACACACACACATCCTCCTCATCTACACCAGCACTGGCCCAAAGGACAGTAAATATAAAATCCAGAATATAGCTATTGTCTAATAAATCTGAAACTAGTCTTAAGTTTGCCTGATGTACTCCAATATTGTAGCTTTAATAGAGACTGTGTAACATGCCAAGGCAAAACCATTCTTATTACTAATTTTTTTACAATCTAAATATCCTGAACTACCTCACTATTGTAAATCTATTTAATAATTTGAAATTTGTACTCATTTGTAATTTGTAATACAATCTAGTTATCCTGAACTACCTCACTATTGTAAATCTATTTAATCATTTGAAATTTGTACTCATATGTAATTTATAATATAGATTAAGAACTAGTATAAAGTCTGCCCGAAAGGCCTAGCATGCCTAGGCATGCTAGGCATGCTATCGGCCATCTTTGTAATTATTGTCTTTAAATGTAAAACACACATTGTAATTTTTTACAGAGAAATAAATTTTGAATTGAATTGAATTGAATGATTACATACAGGAGAAAAGACAGTGACTTCAAGAGGAGGCGTCAGAACTAGTGAGAATAACAAAGCCGAGTACCCCAGGTATCACCACTAGAGTCACTTCCTTTGCTCATATTTACAAGTTATTGATAGAATAAATATTCAAATAATTAAATGTTGGACTTTCATGTGAAAATTTAAAGGATCAAGAATATTTGAGGAAAGGGAAACCGAAGCGGGAAAACAGATTGGAATGAAAAATCCTACAGAAAAAAGATCATTACATAGACCTAGGGGCGAACATCACATCGATCATATCAGTGGAGGTTCTCTTCAAAAGAGTAGTTACGAAAGTATGTACGAGGCTAGCGAGCCTCAGGTTGCCCTTCAGGATCTTCAATAAAGATGGTAAAATGCCTGTCTAGGGGTAAATATAAAGTTATGTAATGGAAGAAATCACAATAAAATGTGGGATTTTAAATATGAAAAAATACCAGTGAAAATAGGAAATAAAACCTGAGCGCTTTTCATGTGCTTACACCTATATCTGAAGATATGAGTTTAAGCAGATAAAAGCGCTCAGGTTTTATTTCCTACTTTCACTGTGGTTTTGTGTCATAGTTATATAAAAATAAACCACCACAGGCCCACTCATACTTCGTAAACTGCTACACAAAATGTTAAAGAGGTGGTCTTAGGTATGATCAACAGGTTGGATAGATGAACTCACCTTTACAAAAAAAAAAAAGTATATATTTTTATGTATAATATTTTTATAACACAAAATCTGCCTTCAACACATTTCACATATTACAAAATAACACACTAGAACACTGCTACTAGTTAATTAAAGCTATGCCATATGAAAATTACACATACCCCCCTTTCCCTCTGCCGGCTTCCACCTTACAGGTAAAAAAAAACTATTCTGCTCTCGCCACATCTCACATAGGCCCCACATAAATTCCAGGGCCATGCCTATGCCAGAGCCCACTTAAGAGCACAAACAAAACACTAAAAACTACTTACCGTCTAGGAACTACAACAACAAAAAAAAAAAAAAAAAACACCAGACACTACTACAACCTGGTTCCGTTATATCTTCCCAGTGACTAACTAGCGACACTCCGTCACACTCGTCACTCCCAGTTGACCGTCTAATAACTGTCCAATTGTCCGTTTAATACGTGTCCATCTGACCGTTTCTTGTGTCTACCAAACCTCTTTACCCTTACAGTATAAACTTTTTATTTCATATACATTCTATTACAACAGTGCAGTAGCCTAATTACAAAATACATATATTAAATCATCAAAGAAGTATCCACAAGTCCCTCTGTCTCCTCTTCTTTTATAAAAAAGTAGCACTATTCTTGCGTCCTTCGATTACTCTTAAAATTTTTGAATCAGATAGGAACTGTATAAAGGTTTTCTCGTATTCTGGGAATCTGCAACCCTTCCATTCATGTCTCTCCTGCTTTATGTGCCTGCGGCAGAATTCCATCAGATTAGTGAGACAGGTGATATGATACAATTGATCGACTAGACTGGTTTCTGATCTGAGAGGAATGTGGTACAAGGATAGACTAAAGGAATTAAACTATAGCATCCTTGGTAGAGAGAATAGTCAGCGAAGAAGATACGACTTGAGATACTAAGAGACTAGATAGGACGGATACAGATAGACTATACGAAAAAGTAGGTTCGGTGGCCCTTGGGCAGATGATCCGTGCAGATTTGACAAAATATTTATCCGTACCAAGAATGGAAGGGAAATGGAATAAGGTAGAAGTATTGTAAACAAACTATATACATATTTTCAAAAGTAGGTATGACAAGGCCCAGGAGATGCACTGCAGGTATGTATAGCTCAAGTGATGGAGCCAATAGCAGTGGCTAGATATCCACAAACACAAATCTGCTAGTACAATAACCTCAACACAACACTATACTAATGACGACCACACCCACTACACCTCAACATCCCCCACCACAACAGCCACTACACACTACCCTCATCAACACCACAGACCACTTGCAATCAGCTGTATCAACACTTACCATGTTCCCACACACCTTAGCAATCTGTATATCACAAAAGTTAATATTTGCCTTCATAATATTTTATGGCCAAATTTTGTGATAGTACAATGGCTCTCTCCACTCGTCCGTGAATACCATCTCGACAAGAATGAGAGCATTAAATTAACTCTACATGCAAGAAGATAGAAAAACAGTGTGGCACTTGGGGATCACGTGGAAGCTGGAATGAGGGTGGAAGTACCTTTACTGTTAATAGGAGAGCCGATGAGTTGGAAGGTCGTTGGACTGGTGGGCCCTGAGTTGGTGGGTTATTAGGCTTGTGGGTTAGTGGGTCGTTGGGTTGGTGGGTCGTTGGGTTGGTGGGTCGTTGGGTTAATGCGGAAAGGGTTCCTATAAAGCGGTGTTTAAGTAGGCTGATCAGCTGGAGGCGATATGTTGCACAATTGTCGTGTGCTCATGGCTGGTTGATGCGAGATGTTGCACAATTGTCGTGTGCTCAGGGCTGGTTGATGCGAGATGTTGCACAATTGTCGTGTGCTCAGGGCTGGTTGATGCGAGATGTTGCACAATTGTCGTGTGCTCAGGGCTGGTTGATGCGAGATGTTGCACAATTGTCGTGTGCTCAGGGCTGGTTGATGCGAGATGTTGCACACTTGTAGTGTGCTCAGGGCTGGTTGATTATGGTGTTAGTCTGCTGCCAACACAACAGACTTCTTCCACATTACACTAAAGGGCCTTGACAACAGCAAACGGCCTTGACAACAGCAAAAGGCCTTGATAACACTCTAAACGGCTTTGGCATCACAATAAATTTCCTTGACAACACGATTAACAGCACAAAAAGCCACCTTGACTACCCTGACAACGCCAAAAAAATTACACAATATTATTTCCTACATAACTTTTTATTTTGAGCACCGGGGAAGCTCCACAGGAAAAAAAATAATAGAGAAAGATACAAGAATCAAGATAAATTAAATAAAAGCAAAGACACTACAAACACATAAGATGTTGTAACAGCAGATAGAATTGAAACTTCAAACAAACGTGTTTGCACTCGATAATCACAATATTTATGATAAACATGGAATAATTACTGAAAAAAATAATGCATATAAAGACAATAAGATAATAAACATTCATATGTTTATAATTATGTAGTATATATGTATTTATCTTCAGCCGTCTCCCACCAAAGCAGGTGACCCGAAAAAGAAGAAAAAAAATTCTTCCTTTTAAATTTAGTAATGAATATAATTGGTTACTACCTCTTACGACACGCATGGCTTACGGAGGAAGGAATCTTCTCCACTTCTCCATGAGTATATGTTAGGTAAATGGACATAGATGCAACTAACGTTGTCCCAGAAGCTTTTCGTATTATATCGATACAATATGCAAAACAACCATAGGGGCAGTTGAATAATAGCTGTTGGCCTTTCGTGTTGCAATCAACGCTTTATCAGAAACTTGCACTGTTGAAGAAATAAGTAAGAGATCTCAGCGGATTCGTTCCGAGGGACGCTTGCTAAGCGTCCCTCGGAACACGAAAGGCCTACAGCTATTATTCAACTCCACCTATGGTTGTTTTGCATCATTATACATTTTCACATGTATGTCAAGTGAATAAGGATAATAATACAAGCGAATGAAATTAGGAGACATATATGAAACACAACGAAGGAGTAAAAAAAAAGACTACTGACGGAATTGAGAAAGTGCTGTTAATGGATCAAAGGAAATTGGGAGAGGAATAAACCACGGAGACTATAACGAGATTGGAGAATAGCGACGGGAGAGGAGAGAAAATTTTGCTAATGAATGGAGATAAGAAGAGACTTTCCCTTGGGGAGAGGGTTGGGAAAATGAGGAGAGACTTGCCCACTGGGAGGGAAGGGAGATTTTTGGCGTTAATGGGGGAAATGAAAGACTTGCCACCGTGCAATTTCTTTATTTAGGAAATTAGGAAATTGCCCAGGGGTGAAAGTCTTCGGCCATATTGGGGAAATGAGTGCACTTGCCCATGGAAAATTAGTGACGGTTATTAGGGCGATGAAATTGCCCACGAAGTCACTTTCTGAAGGTGTAAGCAAACTCCACACACACACACACACACACACACACACACACACACACACACACACACACACACACACACACACTACACACACACACACAGGGATGTTAGGAAGTATTTCTTCAGTCATAGAGTGGTCGGGAAGTGGAATAGCATGGGAAGCGATGTAGTGGAGGCTGGTTCCATACATAGTTTTGAGGAGAGGTATGATAAAGCTCATGGAGCAGGGAGCGTGACCCAGTAGCGGCCAGTGAAGAGGCGGGGCCAGGAGCTATGACTCGACCCCTGCAACCACAACTAGGTGAGTACAACTAGGTGAGTACACACACAGGTCCAGAAAATAAAAAAAAACGGAAAATGGGTAATGCCAGCCATCACAGCTCATAAGTCTGGACCAAGAGCAGCGATTCGACACCCACAAACACAAAACGGTGAGTACAACAACTAGAAGTCATTGATGCTCTTGGGGAGATGAGGCACTTCCCCACGGGAAGTGTCTTTGGCGTTACAGGGGAAAACGTGGAGGGACTTACCCAAGGGTACAATCTCTAGAAGTTTGACTAGAAGAGGGGAAAGTCTAACAATGATGATAATGCAAATAGGAGTGGATGAAGGGGAAGTGAGGAACACGGATAATGACGAAGGGAGAGAGGAAGGAACTAGAAGAAATAAGAGAAAAAATACCAGAGGGGAAAAATGGAGAATTAAATTGAAACATGTCGAAAACATACCCACAGAAAAATGGGGAGAGAGAGAGAGAGAGAGAGAGAGAGAGAGAGAGAGAGAGAGAGAGAGAGAGAGAGAGAGAGAGCGAGTGATGGAGACTGAGATTTAATTATTTAGAGAGCTCTGAGAGTGACGGGATCAAATAATTCTGAATATGTTGAGCAAGATTTCTCCACTAAAGGAATTCATCCATCCATTCTCTCTCTCTCTCTCTCTCTCTCTTAAATTAAATTAATAATTAATCCGCATCAGGCAACAAATGTTGCACATATGTTTATAGTATAGCACAAAACAAGACATTTATCAGTATTAAGTGTAAAAGTTGGTCGCGCTGCTACAGCCTGACACTTGAGTATCATTTTAGACTTTAGTTGTGGAAAACGAATCTGTTTAGTTATGAAGCTGTTGTATTTACTTTCCTAGTAGATGTGGTTTGAGGATTAGTAAAGTGGGATTAGGGATTTTCTCGTATTTCCTTCTAATCTAAGGATTTAACCCCATTCAAGTTGGAGGTCTTGTGTGGGGTAGGGTTTTTGGTGGTCGGGGGGGGGGGGTTTACCCCTCTCCCCCTCCACCAATAATCATTTTGATAAATATATGTGTAAAAGACATTCAAATGCCACGTTAGGTAATACTGTGGATGTGGAACCGTTTCGCCCACCAGGGGAGTTTTATCAAACCACTGATTGACGTTGTTAAAACCTGATTAAAACACTTGATTGGTGCTTTAAATTCGGTCTTGTTTGCCGCTCTTGTTGTTGTTGTGTGTGTGTGTGTATTTACCTATTTGCCTACTATGGTTGCAGGAATCGAGTCACAGCTCCTGGTCCCACCTCATCGCGGTCGCTACTAGGTCCACTCTCTCCCTGCTCCACTACATCACTAGATTGTTCATCTTCCTAATAACTCTGTGACTGAAGAAATACTTCCTAACATCCCTGTGACTCATCTGAGATTTCAGCTTCCAGTTGTGACCCCTTGTTGCTGTGTCCCATCTCCAGAACATCCTGTCCCTATCTACCTTGTCAATTCCTCTCAGTATTTTGTGTTGTTATCATGTACCCCATCTCCCTCTTGTTCTCCAATGTCGTCAGGTTGATTTCCTTAAATGTCTCCTCGTAGGTCATAGGTCTTAGCTGACGGACTAGTTTTGTTGGAAACCTTTGCACTTTCTCTAATTTCTTGAAGTGCTTGACTAGCAGTGAGTTCCATACATGTGTGTGTGTGTGTGTGTGTGTGTGTGTGTGTAATACTGCGCTGTTTTTCCTGCCTCTTTCGTCTTCTGTGTCGGAGAAAGCGATGACAAAGAAAAACGAAACATCGTAAGCTCTTGTTATAATAAAGTTTCGCTCACGGAGAACTTTGAGAGTTCCCAGGCGACACCTTAAATGGAGTTTACCTGGAGAGAGTTCCAGGGGTCAACGCCCCTGAAGCTTTACACTCCTGCTTCTTCTCTGTCACCGACTTACTTTCTGTAGCCGATACAAGAAGCAACTGACATCGTTATCTTATTAAGTTTCCAATTGCTGCTTCAGATACAACTTGTTACTATTCCCATACTGTCTTACTGTTACTATTCGTCGCCTCTTTACCTCTCGTACCTTCACGGGGCAACGGAAATCAGATCGTACCTTCACGGGGCAACGGAGATCAGATCGTACCTACACGGGGCGACGGAGATCAGATCGTACCTTCACGGGGCGACGAAGATCAAATCGTACCTTCACGGGGCAACGGAGATCAGATCGTAAATTCACGGGGCAACGGAGATCACATCGTACCTTCACGGGGCAACGGAGATCAGATCGTATCTTCACGGGGCAACGGAGATCAGATCGTACCTTCAGGGGGCAAAGGAGATCAGATCGTATCTTCACGGGGCAACGGAAATCAGATCGTACCTTCAGGGGGCCACGGAGATCAGATCGTATCTTCACGGGGCAACTGAGATCAGATCGTACCTTCACGGGGCAACGGAGATCAGATCGTACCTTCACGGGGCGACGGAGATCAGATCGTACCTTCACGGGGCAACGGAAATCAAATCGTACCTTCACGGGGCAACGGATATCAGATCGTACCTTCACGGGGCGACGGAGATCAAATCGTACCTTCACGGGGCAACGGAGATCAGATCGTACCTTCACGGGGCAACGGAGATCACATCGTACCTTCACGGGGCAACGGAGATCACATCGTACCTTCACGGGGCAACGGAGATCAGATCGTACCTTCAGGGGGCAACGGAGATCAGATCGTATCTTTACGGGGCAACGGAAATCAGATCGTACCTTCAGGGGGCAACGGAGATCAGATCGTATCTTCACGGGGCAACGGAGATCAGATCGTACCTTCAGGGGGCAACGGAGATCAGATCGTATCTTCACGGGGCAACGGTAATCAGATCGTACCTTCAGGGGGCAACGGAGATCAGATCGTATCTTCATGGGGCAACGGATATCAGATCGTACCTTCAGGGGGCAACGGAGATCAGATCGTATCTTCACGGGGCAACGGAAATCAGATCGTACCTTCACGGGGCAACGGAGATCAGATCGTACCTTCACGGGGCAACGGAGATCAGATCGTACCTTCACGGGGCAACCGAGATCACATCGTACCTTCACGGGGCGACGGAGATCAGATCGTACCTTCACGGGGCAACGGAAATCAGATCGTAAATTCACGGGACAACGGAAATCAGATCGTACCTTCACGGGGCAACGGAGATCAGATCGTACCTTCACGGGGCAACGGAGATCAGATCGTACCTTCACGGGCCAACGGAGATCAGATCGTACCTTCACGGGCCAACGGAGATCAGATCGTACCTTCACGGGGCAACGGAGATCGGTAGGTTCAGTCTGTTAGGCAGACTGTGGGAATGTGCCGTTTTTTTTGTAACGGTTTGACAAAGTTCTCAGAGAGCGAAACGTTGGCATAATAAAATGTCACATTAATTGCATCTGTGTCTATTTTCCTTACATTTTGTCAGTAGCTCAACCATTGTTACCAACAACCTCTTAGTTCCCTGTCTTATTTTCCCCCTGCCTCGTAGTCTTATTTTTCCCCCTACCTCGTAGTCTTATTTTTCCCCCTACCTCGTAGTCTTATTTTTCCCCTACCTCGTAGTCTTATTTTTCCCCTACCTCGTAGTCTTATTTTTCCCCTGCCTCGTAGTCTTATTTTCCCCCTGCCTCGTAGTCTTATTTTTCCCCTACCTCGTAGTCTTATTTTTCCCCTACCTCGTAGTCTTATTTTTCCCCTACCTCGTAGTATGACACTCCATCGCCAGTCATCGTTAAAACTTCGTAATTCAAGTGTTCTATGATTAGAAATGCTTCCCCCTGTTTTCTTTACTTTCTCTTTATTAACCCACTGGTTTAGAAAGACACGTAAGCAAACACCGGGACACATTTATTAGAAAACATTTCGGTCCTGGGACCTTGATCAAGGCCCCAGGACTGATACCTTTTCAAATAAATATGTCCTAGTGTTGGCTTTCGTGTCATTCTGAACCAAATTGCCGGTATTTATTACCAAGGCTTATACCATTAAACACACTGCACAAATAACCCGCACGAAGGAGAAAAACCTTTGACGACGTTTCGGTCCGACTTGGACCTTTAACTACGCACACTCTTGGGACAGTTGTTGATGGCATGATCAGGAGGACTCTTGTGTCTACCTGTAACGTTAGTTTTGTCTCCGGTTGTCTATAAAGCATCGGTATTGGGTACGACAAGCTCATTGTTTTTGTAAATAAAATTAACTGTTGTTTCTGTTCGTATCTTGTGTGTGTGTGTGGGGGGTATGTATTTGCGCGTGTGTGTGTGTGTAATCACCTAATTGTGGTTGCAGGTGTGTGTGTGTACGTAGTGTGTGCGTGTAGCGTGTGCGTATATGCGTGCGTATATGCGTGCACACTGAAAACCCACATGGCCGAGGTAATAACTTCACAACTCCTGATATATAAAAAATTAAATTTTAATTACCTCTTTTGGGGACTTGATCTTTACATACCAGGAAATATATGAGAGCAATAGGTATGATAATTTACGCAATATGTCTTCGGAATTAGGCCATAAAATTCAAAATTACAACGGGCCATTGAGAACGTACGAGTTTATGTAAGGCGAAGCTAAACTTCCCTCGTGTTTAGCCAAAAAAACTGGCAAAGCCATTAAGTTTGGTGTTTTATTACAGCGGTTTATGCTAATTTTGGCGTATATAGTTTATAGTGATTATAATTTTGGCGTCTTGGCAGTCCTGGTTGGAACAATATGGCGGCGCTGAGAGCCTCAGTATGACGGCGCTGAGAGCCTCAGTATGACGGCGCTGAGAGCCTCAGTATGACGGCGCTGAGAGCCTCAGTATGACGGCGCTGAGAGCCTCAGTATGACGGCGCTGAGAGCCTCAGTGTGGCTGCGCTGAGAGCTTAGCATGGCGGCTCTGAGAGCCTTAGTATGGCTGCTCTGAATGCCTCAGTAATGTGACGCTGAGAGCCTCAGTATAGTGACAAAAGTCACTAGTGGACAGTAACAACAGTCACTGGAGGACAGTAACAACAGTCACTGGTGGACAGTAACAACAGTCACTGGTGGACAGTAACAACAGTCACTGGTGGACAGTAACAACAGTCACTGGTGGACAGTAACAACAGTCACTGCTGGACAGTAACAACAGCTATTGGTGGACAGTAACAACTGTCACTGGTGGAGAGTAACAACAGTCACTGGTGGACAGTAACAACAGTCACTGGTGGACAGTAACAACAGTCACTGGCGGACACCGTGGTTCGATCCACGGTGCGGGTAGAAACATTAGAACGTTTCCTTAAGACACCTACTGGCCCTGTTCACCTATCAGTAAATAGGTACCTGGGTGTTAGCCGACTAGTGTGGGTGGTATCCTTAGGACAAAATTAATCTAATTTAGCTGAAATGCTCTGCATACCAATGGGCTTTCTATACAGTATGTCACTGATGTAAGCTACGTCTGTATACGTTGTATTGTGTGCTTGTAGAAATAAAGATTATTATTATTATTATTATTATTATTATTATTATTATTATTATTATTATTATTATTATTGTTATTATAAAGGATTGCCGGAATTTAAATTGATATCTGGAAGTGATAATGCTCGCTCAGGTTGTGCTGTGTGTTTTTAGGCTGTTGGGAAGGAAGATGAGTTGAAAGAAAGGGAGAATAAACGAGAGGGAATGGTGAGGGGGAAACTGATGGGAAAATACGAAAAGGAAAGGAGGGTAAAATGAGAGAGAAATGAAGGAAAGGATTACGGAAAGGAGGGGAAAAAAGAAATGTGAACGTGGGAAGAACGTATAGGAAATTTACGATAAGAGAGGAGGGTGAGGTAGGTGAGGGGAAGAGGAAATGCTGAGGGGAGGGGGAGAAATGGTTGTGGTAGTGTTTTGTTCGTCAGGAAACGGGACAATTCTTTCCCGAGTCTGGTCTCAGTCTTAGTGACCCCGCTAACTGGGATAGAGTTAGCTCCTTTCGGTCACATGAGCGACGCCTTCCACGGGCTTATCC